>JH651235.1:1024053-1198042 GCA_000260095.1 Tetrahymena borealis | reverse complement strand
CCCAACCCCAACCCCAACCCCAACCCCAACCCCAACCCCAACCCCAACCCCAACCCCAACCCCAACCCCAACCCCAGACATAATGGCTATTTAAAATATGAATTAAATAAATATCTTTGATTATAAAATTTTAATATCCATTTTAATAACCAATTCATAAATAATTTGAATAATTTAAAAGTTTCTAATATCTTAAAAGTAAAATTTTTTATTATTTACAGATTACATAATTATAAAATAAATACAATTAACTAATTTGTTATGAGAAATTATCCTTAAGTAAATGATTCTTTTCAGACATTTAAATATCCCATTTCTTCTACAAGTTAATCCACTTTTTATTTTCCTTACTCATAAAATATCCAACATTAAAAGCACTTTTTTAATTAGTAAAAGCTTAAATAATATTTCTTCATATAATTTAACTTACTTTCCAACTATTAGGTCCCTTTTTTATTTCAATGTATTTTAATGAAATTATAGATCATTTAATTAAATTACTTCAAGCTATTTTTAATTTTAAGAGTATGATAGTAACTAATTTATATTAAATTATTTACTCTATGCTATTTTTTATTATGTACTTTATCAATATAACTTCTATTGAAAATCTAAATTTTACTCCATGCTTTATTATTAGAATCAAGATAAATTAATTATTTCAAATGCCAATAATATTACAAACTATTTTTAAAAGCCAATAGGTTAAGTTGTGGTTAAAAATAAATTTATACAAACCTTTTTCTAATAAAAAATTGAGATAACAACTATAGCTTTCAATTAGAATTTGATATTTTACTCCCTAATTTATGATTATAAAATTAAAATTCAGCAATGATATTTAAAATTTATTAAATTCATTTACTTTTTCCTTTAAAATAGTTGAAACTAATGAGATAAATAGTCTAAATTAACTTACTGTCTATTAAATAAAATAAAAAATAAAAAACTATTAAATTTATCAAATTGAATCTAATTTTTACCCACTATTTTAACAAAGCAATTAATCGTGTTACTATAAACCAAAATTCTAATGAAAGTAAAATGTACCCAAAACTTTGATAAAGAAAATAATGTTACAAAAGATATAGTTTTAGAATTAACATTTACGATCTTTAGCCATTCATAAAAATCAAGAAATTAGAATTGATTTGTAAATAAAAACCTAAATTTACATTCTAAAAAAAGATGAGAATATTATTTACAAATTTTAAATTAAATTTACTTTCTATTTAAAAAATATTAATTAAAAATCCTCCTTTAAATTGATCTATTTACTTCAATCTTTTTTTAAAGTTAAAAGCAACTAAATAAATATTTTATCATATTAAAATTACTGCCTAATTTATCAAATAAATTTGTTCAAATATCTATTTAATTGTCTATGAGAATAAATTTTACATCCTATTTTAAGTTTAAGAAATATTATAATAAATGTAATTCACATTTTATAATTATTACCCAGTCCTAGATTATTATTTTATATTATTACAATCAATCACTAAATATTTTTCTTAAATTCTTACTGACCACTATATTAATTATTAAATTAATCATCATTTTTATGTGTAAAAATTTGTTTAAAAGAATTACAAACTATATTTAGGCGGAAGGAGTTAATATTCCATGATTTTTAAAACACCAATAAAAATTACTTTCTTTATAATTCAATAAAATATAATTAATTAAATAATAAATTTAGTTTAATCTATTTAGTTATATTAGAAAGTTAGTTAGTTAATTAATTAATTAGTTACCCTATGATGACCATGAGTACCTTTATTATTACACTTATCAACGGTATATTTTCTTTAAGCCTTAATTTTAATTAACTCAATAACTTAATTATGTATTTCTTAATTACCTCAATGTCTTTAACTAGCTTTTACTTCTTATCCTCTTTTTAATATTTCTTTGTAATGTTTGTTTTCATAAAATAAATTTATTTACTCAAATTTTAAATATAGCTAGGTTCTTCAGAGAATAGTTTTTAATCATCATCCTTAAGTTATTTAAAATAAATGATAAGGATAAATTAGTATTTAATTAAAAACTAACATCTTCAGGGAAGTTTTCTCTCTATTCTATAAGTTTAACTCTATCTTGGAAATCTTTAAAGCCTGGTCTTTTTTCTGGGTCTTCGTCTACCATATCTTTTAGTAGTAAAAATAAATCGTTACTATAATTTTTTTATTCAACTTTAATTTTAAGATTATCCAATAATTGCAAAGGATCTAATTTATCTTCTAGAACTTTGTGCTTGTTTAGGCAAAGGCAAATGATAATCATGCCAATAGAATATATATCTCCTAGCAAGAGATAGTTTCCATTAATTTTATCATAGTTCTTCCATTAGCTAATCAAATCCTAAGGAGTGTATGGTGTGTAAATCTTTTAACCTCTCTTTGTATTAATAAACCCACTAAATTTCATTTTCTTCACTTTACCACCAAGGACATTAGTTTCCTCAGTATATAAAATATTTTAAGGCTTGAGATTTCCATGATACAACTTTAAGATTTAAATACAATTAATAAGAGATTATATAAATAAAATAATTCTTTTATCTTCTAATCATACTTTAAACCCCTTTTGATAAACATCTACTTAATAAATCTAAAGTGAATTTCTGTAGTTATAAATATTTAAGAAGAACAAATTACTCTATTTGAATGCAACTTGACAATAATTTTAGTTATATTCTTAAGATGATACAATACTTCTTTCATACTCATCTCAAGTTACTATTTCATCAATTGGTGTAAACTAGTTCCATGCTCCATAATAAGAGTAATAGAATATGTTTCTAAGGCACCTTTTCTAGGATTTATTTATTAGACAAGATCTATGATTTTTATCAGATAATTGGCTTCTTTTTATATCTAAATCATTTTATATTTGAATTATTCCCAATCCATTTAATTATCAAATAAATTATTTAATTTTATCTTAGTATTTTACTGTATAACAAGTTCTTAATTCCTCCATCACATTAAATCTCATTTATCTATCTAAATTTTGCATCATTTGTACTGCATACTTCTCGCCTGTCTTCTTTTTTATATAGGAATAAACTCTCCCTAATCTACCTTCCGCTATCGAATTAGATTGCGTTAATCTATAACATTACTCAAATTCATCAATTGGAGTAAAATAATTCTAAAATGGGGTTTTATTACTCATTAATATTTCTTATTCCTATTTTTAATGTATCTTTTGAATTAATCCAAATATTTTAAATTAATACACAAAATTTTAATAGAAATTTTATCAAAAATTAACCGCAATCTCTCTCTATCGAGATATTTATTCATTCTAATAAAAAAATTGATAGTTATTAATAAATTTGATGATTGAAAGGTACATACATTTGCTATTATTATAAATTAAAATATTCTTTGAATCTTCTTAGAATTATTTAATTATAAAGATTATAAATCCATATTTTTAGTCATTTGTTTATTTATTTATTAACATTTAACTATGTGTATTATTTTAATATCAACAAAATTTGAAAACTGAGATAATTAATTATCAAAAATTCCAATCAAAATAGAAATACTATTAGGTTATTAATAAATCCTTATACTGATTGATAATGAAAATTAGCCAACCTATAACTATTATAATAAAATTTGTAGAAGAAAAAAAATAATTTGATAAAAAATAGATTGTAATTCAGAGTTGTAAGCAAGTGGAGTATCAAAAAGTCAATAATAACAAGGTTGTAATATAACGAAATGGGTTAATGCTGTTCATCCAAATCAAAGCACTCAAGAAAATATAGGGATAATTCTAAAAATAGTGATAATAAGGAAAACATTTTGTAAGATAGAGTAGTGTTAGACTTTTACAAAGATTTTATTGTTTACGCCATTAAGCCATCTTGTGGATATACTTATTTATAAAAGTAGATTTAAATGTTTTTAAAAGATCCTAATGCACGAGAGTTTGAATTTTTGATGGTAGATAATCAATCTAAATCAATATCTTTAGCCCAAGCCATTAAACCTTTCACAAGTAATGAAGCAGAAGATAAAATGCTAAAGATTCTATTTGATTTCAAGGAGATCATTATTCATAATAATAATGATTTACCATTTGATTTCAAGGATGCTACTCATCCAATTAATAAACTAATAGAAAATTTTAGGCAGAAAAATGTGAAACCTAAAGTGATAAACATATTATTAGATAACAATATAGTGAATAGATTTAAATTTGTAGCTGATCTAACTGTTTGCTAGAAATTTACACCTCCTGTTTTAATGATAGATTATGAAGATATTAGTTACCTCTAATAAATACTTTCTAAGGCAACATGGCATGGATCAAATTTATATATTCATTCTAGGAAAAACTATGAAGGAAACTAGAACAAATATGATGAATATTTATCAATTACTAATTTTATTCATCTTTACAAGAATCCTTCACCAGAAAATAATAGACAAGGATAGCTCTTTTTTGATCTCAATACAGCAGATGCCAAAAAGTAATAGAAAGTCCTTAATTAAGTCAGTGAGTCTATTGTAGGAAGTTTTTAATAAGGAATCAATACACTAATAGTACATGAAAATAATGATAGATAGAGTATTTCCAAAGTATTAATCCTCATCTATAATATGCTTATCAATAGATTACATATCTAGCAGAATGATATTCTTAATTATTGGGATCGCCATCTACCCAAAGGAATTTTTGATAGTTTCAAGTAGGAATACGAATAAGTAGAGGTTGAGAAATAACGATTATTATTAGAATAAAAACCTCAATAAGAGGAAGTAAATAATAAAGATATTAATCTTACAGAATAAAGTAATAGTGTAAAGATTGAAATACTAATTGAGAAGCTATTCATTGAGTAGAAATATAATTTAGCCGAATTTGAGAAGGGATTAAACCTAATTGAAAAGCTTTTATAAAATATCACCTCATAGTTTGATAAAAAAGAATACAGAAACCTTAATAAATCTAATTCTAATCTTTAATGTTTATTCAAATACTAGTATGGGTTAAAATTATTAAATACGTTAGGCTTTTTAGATTCTCCAGAAAATCCTGGATTCTTAAGCAATACTATTGAAGATATAGCCTACTTTAAATCCCTAAAAAGCGATTTCACAATTGCATCCAAAAATTTTTAGTAATCAGAACTCTATATAAAATAATCTAAAATTTATTATAAGAATGTTTAGAAGACTTCTTGAGCTTAATATTTCTATAATTATATAACAATTTATCTAATTTAATCCTTCTATTTTTCATTTTTATAATAAATATCAATTAATTAATTACTTAATTAATTTTAATCAAATTCTTCTTAGATATCTAATCATAAATAAATACTTTGTCTTTATATTTGATTTAAAATAAGAGTTCTCTTTGCAAATAAAAAGATGTAAATAAGTTTGGAGAAGAGGGAGAGAGGGTGTTTAGTGAGAAAAAAATTAAATTATTTTATTATTGATTTATAAAAATGAATAATAAAAATAATGATAATTACTAAATTTAATGAATTGCAATTAAACTTCTAATTTGAAATTAAAGTAGGATTTATTCAGCAAATAATCGCATATTTAAATATTGATATATTCAATCAATTTGATTATTTTTAAAAACTGACTTTACTTTAAAAAAAAATATAATAAGTTCAAAAAAATTAATCAGAAATTCGATCAATATCGATCTAAATATTAACAAAAATTAGAATTTTTATAAGATATTTTATTTCTAAGATAGAAAATGAATTTTCATATAAATGAAGTAGCATAGTTAGCATAGTAAGGTACTTCAGATCTTTTGAGTTATTTAGATAGGTTAAAAACCTAAGCTGAAGAGCTTCTTAGAGGGGTGAGAGGAGTATATATAAAAACAAATCTTATTAATGATTCACTGAAGATGAAATATGAGGAATAAATCCCTTTAGAAAAGAATGATTATGTAATTGAAATCAAATTTATAGATGACCACACCATATTCATTTTATACACTAGCTTTCAGTATACTCTTTATGATATAATTGAAAAGAAAATCATATCTTCACATAAATTTCACTCAACTAACTACTCTAATCTTTAATCATTCCATTTACCTCAGTAAAAATTACAATAATCTAATAATAATAATAATGATAATAATAATAATAATAATGCAACTTAAAAGAAATATTTAATCTCCTTCTTTGATCTCACACTTAAGAATATATAAATTTACGATTTATAGTTTGGAATGCCAATCTCATACATCCCTATTACGGATGGTCTATTATAAGAAAGTTTAGTCTTTAAATTAATAGAAGATGAAATCGTTGTTACTTATAAGAAAGGAGATTTTAATTCTGAAGAGGATGGAGTGAATCCAATTTAGCATTCTTATTTGATTTATGGGCTTAATTAAGAGGATTTGGTTAGATAAAAATTTAGCTGGTATTTGAAGACTAGCAGTACTTTTACTTTAGGAGGTTTATATAATGATAAAGTCTATGTGTTGAAAAACAAATCATTGATTTTATTCAATTCATTTACAAGGTCTGCTGAACCTTTTATGTATTAAGAATACAAAGATGATAAAGTTAGATTAAGATAGAGAGAATCTCCACTCTAAGGATAAGTAGTAGAATTTATAGAATTCTCAAACAGCAATAAAATAGGATTTATAATAAATCTCCATTCAGATTCACAATTTAAGTTTATTGTGCATGATCTCGATCAAATCACAGAAATTACTGAATAATAAGTAAATTTCTTATAAATAACTAAATCTCTGCTAATCACAAAAGTTTTCTGCTTTATTGAGGACAGATACATAGGATTGTCAATTTAAAACTTGCAGTATGGTGCAAGAAATATTATTTATGATATCGAAAATCAATAAATCATTACCATTTTACAAGGGTTTAGTATTCCAGATACTATTAATAAGCCAAATAAATTAAGACTTTTGATGCACGATGATGATGATACATTGGAGCATCACTCATTAAAAATTGTATATTTTATGAAACCAAAAATTACTCTGATGAAATATCTAGTTGATTAAGGAATTCTTAAATAATATGGTGAACAAGCATGCAAAGAAATTATTGAGATGATTCATTGACTTTAAATAATTATTTGATTCTAAAATTTTTGATAAATCATTTTTAAATTATACTTATTTTTAAATTATTAATTTATTTTAATTCAAAATTGTATGTATGGATGGATGAATGTATTTATTTATTTATTTATTTATGAAATATTTGTTTTTGATGTATGATTCATAAAAATACTTTACTAAATACATACATAGATTGAGCAAATCTTAATTTTAACCATAGATGTTGTCATTCTTAGATTATTTACTACTAAACTAATATTTTATTAATTTTAAAATTTTTTATTCAATTACAAAAATTATTTAGGTATTTATTTATTTTTCTTCTCCTTAAATTGTACATAAGTAAAAAAAATTCAATGGAATTTACGATAAAAATAATCATATTTTTACATAAAATATAAGTATTCTGTTAATTTATAAAAATATCTTTTATTCTTCCATGTTATTTTTAATAATTATGTTAAAAAAAGAATATTTATTTAAAACGATTTTATAAATCTAAGATAAAGTTGTTAATTAATTAGTATTTAAATTATTTATGGTTGAACAAGAAAAGATAGATAGATAAATAAATAAATTGAAATTGATTAATTGAATGATTGATTGATTAATTGAATGATTGATTGATTAATTGATTGATTGATTAAATGGAAAAATATGAATGAAAAAATATAGTTAGTTGACAAGAGATATGAATAGATGAATATAAAGTATGTTTTGAAAAGATATACATAAATATCTCTTTTTAATTATTGTTGTTGAAAAAGCATTAATCATTTTTTCTTTTTGCCTTTTTTCTTTTTCTTCTTTTTCTTTCCACCAAGGAATACTTCCTTATTGATTTTATCCACTACTTTTTTGAGCTTAGCTTCGTTTTGTTCCAAGAAATTACGCCACTTTTCTTCCTTATCCTATCTTTGAGCTTCGATACGAATATTTATATTTTCTTGGGCAATTCTCTTAGATTCTTCACGGATATGAATAATTTCTGAAATATTTTCTTCTTTACACATTCTCTTTCTTTCATCGAACTCTTTATAACGTTCGTCATCATAATTTTATTTGTTGATTTTAAGCTTTTCTTGGATTTTTCTGACATCTTCCAAATTCATTTTAGGATTCTAGTCAATATCAAGATTAATTATGGTGTCATTTTTATCGAGCATCTAAACAATAAAATCGCTACAATTCTCATCTAAATTAGTATTAGTGAGATTTAAACAAAGTAAAGTATCATTATTTTTGAGCGATTAGCAAATACCTTCGATACCACCTATATCTTTACCTCCACTTGTGAGATCATTGCCTTCTAAATCAATTACTCTAATGCAGTTATTATCTTCCAATAATTCAGCAATTGAGTGAGCTGTTCTTGGACCTAAGAAATTGCCTTCTAATTCAAGTCTTTCAAGAACATAATTTTTCTTGAGATTGTGGGCAATTTCAACACCTTCTGCATCACCAATTCTCTTACGAGACATGTTTAGACCCTTTAGAGAGAAGTTTTTCTCAACAGCTTTAACAAGAATACGAATTTAAGCTGGTCTCAAATCTAAACCAGCAACTGTATACTCTAATGTAGTAGAATTCTATTTTAAATCGTTGATCATACTACCGAATTTACCCTTCAATGTAGAAATCTATTAACGTTCTTCAGCCTTTTTACGCTCTTCTTCTTTCTTCTTCATTTCTTCTTGCTACTTTTACTTCTTCTTCTCTTCTACTAATTTTCTGATTTACATTTCCTATTAATGCTTTTCAGCCATGGCCTTTTCTGCCTCCTCACGCTTTTTACGCTCTTCCTTTTCCTTCTTATCACGAAGGTCTTTAGTACGCTTTGTGTTTGGTAAA
Source organism: Tetrahymena borealis (assembly GCA_000260095.1). NCBI lineage: Eukaryota > Ciliophora > Oligohymenophorea > Hymenostomatida > Tetrahymenidae > Tetrahymena > Tetrahymena borealis. The sequence goes on along the minus strand of JH651235.1, from coordinate 1,189,090 downwards.
ATCTCAGTTACCATTGATTTCACTCTTTCTTCGTACATCTTTACTAGCAGATTATCTTAGATTTATGAAATTCTATTGACTCCTTTTTCAAGAGGTTCTTTTCAATATTTATATTTTTATTAAGGGTTGGATCGATTGAGATCTCTTTTAGTCACTTCAAAGATGTTCTCCTTTCAGTGCCTATTTATAATTATAATTCTCTGTTTTTTGATTGCCAGTAGTAACTGTCCTTTCAAGTATAAAAGAAGTCTTTGCTAGAACCTATCCTTTGTATCCAACTTCTTCTTCTTCTTTAATAATGTTTTAGAATTGTTTTCTTTATTTACAAATGAAAAGCTTATATATGATTTTATTCTTTCTTACCTAATTAATAACTAAATAATTTATAACTCTCATCTCTTTCTTTCTATATAAAATCAAAAAAAAAAATACAGTTAGTTATTTTTTTCTATTAATCCTTCATTTTTTCAAGAAATGATATTTTAATAACTCTAATTAAATTTAAGCAAGCATCATTATATAAAATTCACACCAAAGGCTTTAATCGATTAATATGATAGACCGACCATCCACTAATTGCATTTCAAATATTTTTTAAATATTTATATTGATTTTGCTTAGAATAGTAAAAAGTTTGTTAATTTCCTTATTTTTATATTTTTGATTTAAACTTAGCATTCATTATACTAAATTTTAAATTAAGTTTAAATATTCATATAATAAGACTAAAGGAGACTGATTAAAAATAAACAAATATTAAGTTTAAGAGAACCTAATGAGATAAATTTAATTATTTTTTATCTTTCTTTGTTTATTAACAATCTAAACTATTATAAATTATACACTCAAAGATAATCTCATTAAAAAAAATAGCTGATTATCAGCTTAAAAATATAATTATAAAGAATGGTATCGAAAGAAGGACCAAAAGGCTTTTAGATAAGATTATTTGTTTTTTGTATTTACTTTAATATTTATCTTTTCAATTATTTATTTTAAGTATTATTTATTTTAAATTCTTTATTTACTAATTAAATAAAAATTAAAGAATGAGTTTCAAAGTATTTTCAAAAAGTTACATTTATTTTGTAAACTTATTCACATCTGTAGATTAAAAGAACTTTAATTAGATTTAACATATTAGTTTTAAAAAATTAAAAAAGAAAGATCTAAAAATGAATTTAAAATGTTAAAAGAAGGATACCAATTAGTTTAGATGTTTGAATAAGCAAGAGATAAGGAGGGGTTAAATCAAATTAAATTTAGTTGGACTTACTTAATATAAAAAGAGCAAATGCTTGATTTAGAAGGAGTCATAATTAAGTGATATTTGATGTGGTATTACGTATTCAATAAAATATATAATATCTTACTTAACTTTGCTTTCGTCATGCTTCATTCTATTTAAATTAGTAAAGAATCTCGGATGATGCATAGAAGAACAATTACTTAGATTAAGAGACAAAATAAGATAATTTAGATTTAAATATAGCTTTATGATATCTTCGAATGTGTAAGTAAGCTTATTGAAATTATCAGATTAAATATTTAAGAGATTTAAATGAATTGTTTTGCAAATGAAAGAATTATCAAATAGTAAATTGATATAAATTATACTATACTGAACATATTAATTAAATAACCCTATTAATAGCTGATATACTTGATCTATATATAATATTATCCAGGCATATCTAAATTAATACTTATTTACAAACACTCAATTAATTAGATATCTATCTATCTTTCTTTTCATTATTCAAGTAAATATTTCTTCTAGAAAGTTACGTAATTTGTTAATCATGGATCACGTAATGAAGTTTCATCTATTCTTTTTCTGATGAAGTAATTATTCAATTTTCTCAAATTTAAATTTGTTATCAATAGAACAATTATAAAATTTCCTATTATAATAATTCGGATTATGAGCTTTGAAGCAATATTTCTTTAGTAAGATATAAATTCCCCTTTATTTACTATTGCTCCTGGTATGTTTAGGATTTAAACAATCAATGTCGTTGATAAATGTTTTAAAAAAGCTTAAAGATTAGTAATAATTAGTAATAGAACACTTGTGATAATAATATTGATAAGAATCATTTCGTATTAATTTTGATGAGATAGATTAAATGAATAACACTTAAAAATTTATTTAGTAGATGTTATTAACATGTTAATCTATACGATGAAACTTAATTTCTTTTTTTTAAAGGTGGTCTCGAAGAAAATTCTTTAAGAATATTTCTTAATTTTTTAGTATTTGTGGGAAAACAATCAATATTATTTCTGTATTTGTTTCCAGGATTTATAGGAATGACAATTGTTTATTTCAAAAAATATTGGGTCTAAATTTTAGATAATTGTTCCAAAGTAAGGTAATTTTATTGAGCTATACCCATGAAAATAAAAAGAGAATAATTACTTCTATCTAATTTTAGGCAATTTGGAATAAAATTAGAAGTAAAGCTAATAAGGTAGTAAGAAATTCCTGCTCGTTATCAGTTATCAGAAATGGAAGAAAAATGGTTCCATCTACGTAGGAAAGAAGGCTTGAAAATAAGAATGAAGTAGAGGTTGATTGGAAAAAAAAATGAAAACTAAATTTTTGTTTGAATAAGAAAAATGAATCAATATGTAATTATGAAGGATACCACCAAAGAAATGATGGTGTTAATTAATGATGAGCAAAAGAAAAGGGGTTTTCAAAGAATGAATGAGAAACTAAGTATGAGCGAGAAGTAGAAATGAATGAAAAAAGATATAAAGGAAAGAATTCGATGGGAAAAATTTAAAAAAAAAGATTCACATTCTTATTTAAAATAAAAATTATAATCAGCGAATTAAATAAAAAAAAGATAATTCATTTTCGCATTATAATTCGAAAAAGCAAAAAATTAAAAAGAATCCAAACTTAAAGATAACAATCAATTTATCCCAGAATGAATTCTAGCTAAAGTCAACATCAACATTATTAATTAGAAAGCCCTTTAAATACAAGTTATTTAAGGAAATAGATATTAGAAATATTCCCAAATTACTTAGATCCTGTTTGTAAGGAACAAAGAATTAAATAGGTACATACTTATTTACTCACAGCAATATGTAGATATCATCTATCTTATTCGTTTCTTGCAAAATCCTCTTTTTACGAATCCTCTCCATATCTTACATCAATTAGTTTTCATCATTATATGAAACAGATTAAAAGATGATATACATATTATCTCAATCAAATCACATAAAACGAACTTTCATTCAAATTTTTTAAAATAAAGTGTGAAAAATCCATTGAAGAATTATAGGCGCTTCTGGACGAGCATGGGAGCAACACAGAGTAATTGAAAACTTAATTTGTTTTACACTTTTTTTGTTGATGATCTTCTTCTTTTCCAGTATTATTTGCAAAGTGCTTTCACAAATTTCAATTGAATCAAAAAAGTAATGAAATTAGTTAGTTAATAAGTTAGCGTTTTGGTTCTGTGAAAAAGTTAAAGCAAGCTATAAAAGAGGAAGCATTACATATATCAATACTGAAGCAAGCATGCCATAGTAATCAATTTTTTATTTCTAAAAAAAATCAATCAGGGCAGTCAATTTTGTGAAACATAAGCTGAAAATTGCTATTTTCCAAACCCCGTATCCAGAATGTTTTACTCTATTTGAAGCTTTCTATAATGAGCGATATGTAAGCAAAATAATTGTTTCTAAATATATTTCTACTCGATCATACCTTCTCAATTTTCATTATTCTATTCCATCTCTATCCCTACCTCCATCAATTCTACTTTCAATACTATTACTTATTTCCTTCCTCAAACTTTTTTCCTTTTCTACCTATTTTTGGTGTTTTTGCGGGAAAAGTTCTCCCTCCTTCTCCTTTGATTTCTTCATTGGAGATCTCGAAGAATAATGAGTAATTAAACTTAACTTTATATTAGTTAATTATTTATTAAGTAGATATAATTATTACTTCTATTCTCTCGTTTTATCAGTTGTTGTTGTTCAAGAAATATATATTAGAAAAAACTATCGATTAATCGATCATCCCTTCTAGCCCCTAAACATTTAATTTTAAAATAATACCTTATAAAAGGCTGAGGATTTGTAGGAGTAGCAAGTGTCAGAGTTCTTCCCGTTGAATGAAATACCCTCAATCAAAACATTAGGTTATGCTCTTTTCAATGATGAAAGAGTTTGTGATAAAGAAGGTCATGGTAAAGAATAGCCAGAAGAATAAAAAGAAAATCCCAAAGATCTAATTAGCTGGCCAACAATATAAAATACTACTACTAATGAGGAATTTAGGCAAGTATTGGCAGAAATTTATAACAACAATAGTGGGCGTATCCCTCATTTAGAAAGATTACTCTGTTGGTTCCCTGATTTCCTTTGTCATTATCATTATCTTACCTAAGAATTATTTTATGGTCCTGGTCCTATTCCGATAGATCAACGTTACTTCATTGCAATATTAGTAATTATAATTGATAATATATATCTTTTAACATTTTCAATATAGAAATAATTTAAAGTATAGATAAATATACTTAGCACCAATAACACTACCATCCCAAAATAGCTTAATCCTAACCCATACTTAAAGCATAGCGAATAATAATATTGATATATGAATGAAAGAGGAATAAAAATTAATGTTTATTTTGAATATTGAGATCCTATCCTTATTTATTATTAGATGATTCTTACTTACTTAATTATTATAGTATTAGAAATTTAATAGGAATATAGATAATATATAAATATAAGAGTATTATGGGATTTAGTTAGCTAAATTTAAGCAGTTTTTTAATAAAAATATCATGTAAGCTATACAATTTTATTGTATGGATTGGTTCTCATTTAGAAGAGCAAAAAAAAATTTAACAACGGTTTATACTTACTTTGAAAAAATAAGAGTAAAAAGGGGAAATTTATGTTTACAAGAATTAGAGTGAAGATCTTGTGAATTTAATTATAAAAAAATAAAAATTAAAGTGTGGGTGGTTATTGATCAGAAAATAGATTTTTGAAATTAATAAAATTTGAATGGGTAATTTGAAAATTAATTAAAAATTATTAAATTTGAGGTTGATTTTCTTTTATTTATTTATTGTCTATTTGGATTACCAACTTAATATAGAAATTTATTTACTCGATCTAATTAATTCCTTAATTTAATATAACCCATTCTATTAACAATAGGCCTCTTCAAATTTCGGTTGTGAGTACTTGCATTCTAGACTTTCATAGTAATTCTTGAATATAGGTGGTAACATTAGATGGTTAGAAGTAGGATTAGAAGAAGTTGATGTTCCCAAATTATAAGCATTAGCAATATTCAATTCAAAGTTAGCGTACGCCCCCAGCGAAATATGTAAAAATTAATAGATGATTTAGGTATGTAAACAATTATTAGTATAAACCCTCATATCCTAATTTCTCCTTACTTTAATTTTCAAAAGGATTTAATGGAAAAAGGATGGTAAAAGAATGAACTTGTTCAAGCTACCTTTATAATCACTTTTTATCATGGTTTAGCATGTGCCTGTTAGGCCTTTGGATTAAAAAGTGAATTAGATTTAAGAAATTCTCACTTCTCATTATTATCTAAAACATAAACTCCTATTGGAAGCAATTTACAATCTCCCAAACATAGAAATAGTAACTAAATAATAAATAAAAATGAAAATAAAAAGCAAAACATTAATTTTTAAAAATATAAGGTGATGATAAATAGTTCTATGCAAAGAAAACAAACTTTGAATTTGCAAATTCAGAAATAGAAAATATTCTAAAAAGAATGACAAGTTAAGATGGAGACTAAGTAGTTATAAATGAAGACGAGAATTTATTGGAAAAATAGCCAGAATAAAAGAAGAAAACATCTAGTCATAATCTTAAGGAAAAAGAAGAGGTATCTTCACCAGTAGTTAAAGATCATTTAAAAGAGGTAGAAAGTGAAACAAAAATACTATAAATGCGTATATTTGAAAAGTTTAAAAAGTTTATAATGAACCCTGAGCTGAGAGACAAAGATGAGAGAATTGCTTAGACTTTAAGATATACAGATTTCAATTACTAAACTCATGGCTACTAAATTACAAATTAATATGCATTCGAGTTGGCTTAATAATCTAAGAATATTTTAGAAATGATAAAAAACATGACTAATAAAAAGTAATAAAGAAAATAATTATAATCCACATATTTATCTTTACAGTAGCAATAGAATATTTTTGAAATTATTTAGATTAATCTAATTTCTTTAAATAAAGCTAAACAATATTTGATTAATTTTAAGTTAACTTTAAATACTTAAATACTAAATAAAAAGAAATTAAAAATATTTTTTTAAACATAATCTAAATAAAAAATAGCTTTAATAGTTCAGAAAATTTAAGCACAAGTCCGTTTAGAAAAGCAATTAAATTGTACATATAGAATATATTTGGATACACTCACTTTGATGCAGATTATAAAACAGAAGTAAAAATATGCATAAAATAAATAAATTAATCAGTCTTTCTAAATTATTTAACTTAATTATTTAGATGAATGCATTATTACCAATTCCACTTAAAGCTGTGCTAAAATTAACCGTTAAGAGGCCATTTGAAATCAAATTAAATCATATTTCAAGTATAAACCTTAAATTAATGGCAAGTGAAGTTGCTCATATTATTCTTATAGCTATCCGTAAGATCTTATTATTTGTAATATCTTCATCTTCTTTCTAATAATATTCTTTTAAAAATCAAAAATAGATGCAAGATTTGAAATCGAATTAATTTATTTTTTATATCCCTTTCAAAAATTTTGAAAGATCCAAGAGAAATAATAGATAGATTATTGTTATCTTACTTGATAAATTATCTTCTCTGTGCACTTTAAGTATTGCTAAATAAGCTTGCATGCATGCATATATGGATCTTTCTATTCATGCTCACCTGAACTGAATGCTTACTCTCTAACATACATACATACCTACATTCATACATAAACACACACATACTTCATTTATATCTTCCTACCTTAAATCTTTACAATTAATACCAACAAATTAATAAAGACCATAAATAGATTTCTCATTACAAACAAATAAATTCCCCTACACTTTCAATATAGATTACATATTTAAAAATACTACAAATTCAACCTTTTTTAATTATATAATTTATTTATCATGTTTCTTTTTATATTAATTTATTTATGTTTTTTTGTATTCAATTCTATAGTTATCATAACACACACCTCATCCAATTCTAATTTATTTTACATATTATCTTTTAATATTTTTTCTATAATAAAAAGAATCATTAAATTAATTAAAATTCGTATCTAATTTATCTAAAAAAATAAATAAAATTATTAGATTTAACGATTGTTAAAATTAACATTTAGATTAATAAATCACTCAATCCAATGTGTTTTAAATTTAAAATGCTTCAAAATCATTTCTTTTTTATTATTCTAAATATTAGGCTTATTTTTTAAAATATTTCTTTATTTTTCTTATTTTCTATCATTTCAAAAGATCTTAATTAAATGTTAGGTATGCGTACACACTTTAATTTTTATTATAAAATTACCTCCTATCTATCATATTATAATGATAAAATATAAGACTTCCTTATTACTTATTATTTCTAATTTTAACATTAAAAATATGGAGTTATAGTTAGGTAATTAGCTAATCTATTATTCTTAAAAACTCAGTATTCATTCTTATATTCTTTTGTTAAATATCCACTTTTAGAGAAATTTATCCAAAAATTAATATGGGATTTTAATTTGATTACTAATATCATATCTAATAAAATATTCTTACTCTATTATCAACTCACTTTTTATTAAAGTGGAGATATAATTCTTAATTATTTATTGTTAAATAAAAGTAAAGATAATATAATCGATATTTAATAATAGAATCTATTGTAAATATCATTGCTTCAAAAACTACTTATCCTATTTTGAAATGATTACTACTGAACTATTAGTGCTCTCATAGGAGAATTTTAAAATAATTTAAGATATCCTAGAAAAGAACAACTATGAATTAAAAAAAAGAGATGATTCTTCTAATATCAATGAAATTACTACACCCATTTTGGTAGATGGAAGTTCTAAATCATAAATATATTTAGGAGAGAATAAAATAAAAGGAGAAGAAGTTGCAGTAAAAATATCTAAAATAAATAGGAAATAAACCGAGGACAAAACAATCCAACTTTAATAGTTAGATATAATAATGAATTTAGATTTTATAGCTCAAGTTTATGACAGTTTTATTTTAGAGGATGAAAAACTTCTTATTTAAATCACTGAATATTGCTCAAAAAATTTAGAATGCGAAATAACTGATATGAGAAACAAAAATGAGGAATATTCAATCGATTAAATTACTAATATTATGTTGAATTTAATAAATGCTCTTTGTGAACTTCATGTAAATAAAATAACTCATTATGGAATAAAACCTTCTAATATTCTTATCACGAAGGATGGTATTTACAAACTAAGTAATCCTTATTCTAATAACAGGTTTTAATTAGATATTTCTGATGAAGTTAACCCAGATTTGTATTAATCTCCAGAATAATAAGACAAAAAATAACAATACTCAAGTGAAGCTGAGAAATCGATAATTATTAGTAATTCTACTGATGTTTACAGTATGGGAATTTGTTTTCTATAATTGTTAGGAATCAATTTAGATTCTAAGATAGTAGCATCTCTTCATTAAAATGATTTTTCTGTAATCGATTCAGTTGTAAAAGTTGAGCATAAAAATTTTTACTCTTTTATTAAATTCTTTATGCTTTAAAGAGATAATACAAGAAGGTACTAATCAACTATGCTAAGAAAATAATTCATTCGCTATTTTATACATATATTTTCTTAAGAAGCAGAAGCTGATAGAATAAAGATATAAATATCATTCTTTGAAAAAGATAAGTTGAAGAGTAATTAACTTTATTTAGCATACCTTTACTACTTTTTATCCTAAACATATGAAGAACATACAGATATATCGCTAATAAATAAATCCTTGTTAATTTTAGAGGATTTGAATTTAATAGGAACAGAAGAATAGGCTTTATTTTTAGAGCATTCTTGTAAGATAGCATTATTCGCAAATAAATTTAATTTAGCTAAAATGAGTATTACATAAAGTCATGACATTCTAACAAAACTTTATAAAAATAATGATTTTTAATTCGTTTATTCAATTTTCTCATTAGCTTACTTTTATGTTTATTCAAATGAGGATAAATAAAAAAGTTTTGAATATGCATCTTCATCCTATGACTTACTAAAATAGTTATATGGGTAATAGCACCCAGATATTGCAGAATCGTTAAGCTTATTAGGTAATGCAGCAAAGTTTAAAATAAGTGAATAAGAAGGTTTATCTTTTTAGAAATAAGCACTTGAAATGTAAGAATAAATATATTCTGGCATTCATCCAGATTTATCAATATCGTATAATAACTTAGGCATGGCATTTACTAATCTAAAATATATGGATTAAGCAATATAGTATCTTCGTAAAGCTCTTTAAATCCGTCAATCCCTTTATAAAAGGTCCCATCCTCGACTAGGAAATACATTAGCTTGCATTGGTTTTCATTATGAAGAAAAGAGAAATTTAGAACTATCAATTTCTTATTGGTAGTAATGCCTCAAAGTTCGTTAAGAGCTTTATAAAGGTAATAATCATATTTCAATATACACTACTACAAAAAAAATTTCTGATCTTTTAGAAGAAAAATGTTAGTATGACTAATGTGTAGGATTTTTAAAATAAGGAATTCAAGTATTAGATAATATTGGTTTATCCAAAGGTGAATAAAAAGCGGATACTTTAAAATTAATAAGTTAATTATATACAAAATTAAATTAAGCTGCTCTTAGTTTAATTTATGCTAAATTAGCCTTTCAGATAGTCCAGTAATAAGAAAAATCTAATAATTTATAATTTAGTTATCAGCTAGGTAACTTAGCTGATTCTTATTTATATACTGGTAGAATAAATAAAGCTTATCTGGTGTTAAGTAAAAATAAAAATAAAAATATACTTTTCTCAGATTATTCTATAAAAAGGTTAAAGAAGTAAATATGAATTGTTAAAATATAAATCTAATCCTAAAATATTAATATATAAACAATATTATTTTGGTCTGATATACATTTTTATACAGTTTGTTCCTTCTATTTCTAAAAATCCTCACTATCACTAAACATATTTTTAATCAATTAGAAAACTAAAAAATTTAATAAAATATTTAATTAAATAAAGTGGCTTGAACTAAATTAAGTGTATCTATCTATCTATGATTATTATTTCAATAAAGATAATGTAATATAGAAGAAGTTAATTGATAATTATTTCTTAGCTGATAACAACTAATGATTATATTTAAATATGATATAACAAAATCATATTTTTGAATTACTCAAAAATTATTTTTGAATAAAAAATAGTTAAATTATCATTTAAATTGTTTAAAAGTTTTACATATATTTATTAGAGTTATTTTATTACAAATTAGATAAAAAAAATGATTAGTAAGTAGTTTTTATGATCCTTTTCATCATTTTTATTAGAGGTCTATAAATAAATATACTTATTAAATATATTGAATTTTTATTGTTTTAAAGAATACTAAATATAAGAAGCAAATTCGAACATATTCTAATTATTATTTTTTGATTATTTAGTAGAAGTATTATCTCAAATAAAAATTAAATTATTTATTATTCATTAATTTTAACAACACAGGAAATAAATAAATGACAAATTAGATAGAATGATAAAGAAAATTAGAAATTTGTTCAGTTTATTTTCCTAATAGGATTCTTTTTTATCAAGTATAGCAGTAATTCTTAGAATTCAATTAAAAGAAAAACTTCAATTTTTACGTGTGATCAATCTGATTTTTATAAATCTTTTTATATCTTGATAAATTCAAACAAATTTTAACTTATTAAAAAGAGTAAAAAATAATTAAAAATTGAAATTAAGCTAGCAAAAATGGGATTCATTTTTTCTAAGATGTTTGGTAGATTATTTGGTAATAAGGACATTAGAATTCTTATTTTAGGTAAATTAATTTATAATAGCAAATTAGAACTTTTAAAAATCTTTGGATTGATCATATTTGAAATTAATTATTTTTCTATTTAATAGGTCTTGATAATGCAGGAAAAACTACAATTTTGAGTAAAAAAAGATCATTTTATAGGATTGATATTGAAATTAATTATATTTTCTAATTATATTCCAGATAAGCTCCATCTCAATGATGTTGTTTAGACAATTCCCAGTAACTAATTCTTTTTTACACTGCAAAAGAAAAACAATATTAATTCGCATTTTTAATATTATCATTACAGCTATTGGGTTCAATGTAGAAACTGTAACTTTCAAAAATTTGAAATTTTAAGTATGGGATTTAGGTGGTTAGAGCGGTATTAGGTAATTTAAATAATATTTGAGGCAGAATTTGGATTTAATGTTAAATTTATGATAAAATTACATAGACCTTACTGGAGATCTTACTATCCTAATACCAATGGAATTATATATGTGGTAGATTCAGTTGATAAAGATAGATTAGATACAACCAAGCAAGAACTTCTTTCAATGTTATAGGTATTGTTACTTTAGGAATAGTAAGTTTAAAGTTATAATTATATTTTTAATATAGGAAGAAGAATTGAAGGGTGTCCCTTTGATGGTATTAGCAAACAAACAAGTAAATTATAAAATTTAGAATTTCATATTATAAATCAATTCTTTAATTGAAATGAGATAAAATGTTATTAAATACTCAAATTGAAAAATTCTAATAAATATCAGAGAATAATATATTAATTACTATTATTATTCTAATAAAATAGGACTTAGCTGGTGCATAAAGTGAAGAAAAGGTATAATATAATTAACATAAGATAATTCAAATGAAGTACTTGGTTTAAAGAAAATATCAATCTATCTCATTTTTAAAAAATAGATTTCAGAATTTATGGGATTAACAAATATTCAAGACAGATAATGGTCTATTTTCAAATGCTCTGCTTTTACTGGCCACGGATTAAATGAAGGTATGGATTGGTTAGTTAATGTCTTAGAATCTCAAAAATGATCAAAGAGCATTAGTATAATATAAATAAAGCATGAAGATGCCTATTTAGAAAATCTTACTAAAAATTTTGATAAAATGGTAATCTAAACAATAGATTGAAAATGTATTAATTATAATAATTATAAATGTATATAATATTCAGAAAATATGTGTCGATCTTTATTCATATATTATTTTGATATCATATCTTCATTTATTCAATTACTTAATTATTTTACTTACTTATCTACCAACCTACTTACCTACCTACTTAACTATCAACCTATATAACTATCATAAACCTTACAGATTTATAATTCTTATATTTTTCTTAATTTATTTAAGATAATGTCAATTAAGCAAATTTCTTAAGTAGTGCGATCCAGTAATATTTCTATACTCTTCTCTTTGAAATAAGAATATTTTAATTTCTTTTCATCTTCAAACTAGAAACATGAATATTTTTGTGTATCGGAATTGGATAATTTAAAGATGAATTAAGGTAAAAAGATAATTAGGAAAGAATTTAAGTTAGCATACTTATTATAACTTAAATGATTCTCAATTAGTATATATAAGAAATATTTATTTTATAATTACTTAAATTGAGAATATACTCAAGGATATCATATTATTTATTATAAAAGTAATTATAATTAACTATTCCTCATATATACTTAGATTCTTTAGATAAATGATTCTTACAGTAAGAATATATTTTTATTATTAATTTATTATTAGAATATTAATTTATCTATTTTCTTTATAAAATGATTCTGACTGATAAAAGTGGCAAATATTTTTTGATTATGAATATTAGAATATTAAATTATTCTAAATAAATTACAATTTATGATAATGTATAATGTTTATTAATAATAAGAAGATAGACTGTATATTTTGATTCTTTATAAGAGATTTTATCAACTTCTGATCAGAATTTAGTATTTATTGTTAAGGAATTAATAAATTGTAATTAGTAAGTGAGTTAAATGTGAATGAAAATATTAAATGTTTATTACGCCTGTCAGCTTGAACACGAAATTATATATTTTGTTTATCTTACTTGAATTCTTAAAAGAAATAAAAAAGAAATCCTTTATTTGAGTTTGGCAAATCATTAGAGATGTTTCTCACAAAAATTATTTACAATTTCAAATCTTCTAAATCATTGACTTATGTCTGATTAGGGAAGGATTTGGTAGAGAAAGATTGAAAAAACCAAAAAATGTTATCAATTTAATCATACATAATTCAAATAGATAGATATCACATTAGATCAAATAAAGAAAATAAATGAAGGGGATGCGTCGATCAATCAATCAATCAATCATTTATTCATGATTAAATAGGTTTATCATTCAATGAAGTAAAAATAAAGCGAATAATACCTAAAAATTATAATCAATATAATCCCAAATAAAATACAAAAAGTGATAAGAAGAATATTAACAAAGAAAGGAAGAGGCAAAGGAAGAAAGATAGCCAAAAAAAAAGACTATTAAAAAATCATAATAATTATTTTAGAAAAGGAATCGACATCAAAAACAACAAAATAAAAGTTAAAGAAAAAATTAGAAAAGAATGTAAAAGAACGACGAAATACTCTACCTTAGTTTTAATTAGGATCAAGGCTGCTTTTCGTGTGGTACTGAAGATGGTTTCAATATTTACAACACCGAGCCTTTCAAGCAAATTTACTCTCGTTCAGTCGGAGGAGGAATCGGAATAGTTGAAATGCTTTACAGATGTAATATTATAGCTTTAGTTGGAGGTGGTAAATCTCCTAAATTTCCTCCTACCAAGGTCTAGCTATGGGACGACAGTAATAATTTAAGAATATTTAAACATTTCTATTGGGTTAATGAATGCTCTAACTTTGAATAGCAATTGTTTTTTAATAAAATAAATTTATTTTAGACTTTTCCTCCAACAAAATTCTAATGAGGAATGATAATTTGTTGAAGAAAGAAATTAAAAATCTTAAACTATTTAAAAAAAGTTTTTAATTTTATTTTCATTTAATAACTAAAAGGTCAATTGAAGAGAATAGCAGAAATGAATTTCAGAAGTGAAGTTAAGTCAGTCAAACTAAAAGCAGATAGAGTTATTGTTGTACTAGAAACTAAAATCTACGTTCATAATTTCGCAGATTTAAAATTAATCGATACTATTGATACTTGTCCAAATCCTCTTGGCCTCTGCTCTGTTAACACCGAAGGAGAAGAGATTATTTTGGCAACCCCTCATAAGGAGGTAGGTGAAGTTAATGTCCACTTGTATTCTGAAAGCAAAACAACTAATATCCGTGCACATTAATCTGCTTTAAATTGTTTGCAACTTAATCCCAAGGGAACTAAGTTGGCTACTGCATCTTAGAAAGGTACTATTATCCGTATTTACAGCACTAGAAAAGGTGAACTCCTCTAAGAATTGAGAAGAGGTAGTGAATATGCTCAAATTTATTCTATAGCTTTCCATTCTAAGGGTACATTCGTTGCTTGCTCGAGTGATTCAGGCACTATCCATATATTTGCCTTAAAATAAACAGAAGATACCGAACCATAAGGAAATAATTAACTAAGTACAAATGGAAATGCAAAATCCAACCCTAAATCAGCTTTAAAATTCCTTAAATTCATAGTTCCCTACTTTGATAGTGAGTGGAGTTTTGCCCAATGCAGAATTAATGATACAAAAGCAAAAGTTGCATTCGGTCCTGATGATAATTCTATTATTGCAGTAACATACGAAGGAACAATTTATAAAGCAACCTTTGATAACATAAATGGAGGTGAATGTAAAATTGAATCTACTTCTAAGATATTAGAAGCTCCTCAAACTGAATGAAATTAATTAGATAATAAAATTAATATAAACATGAATAGATGAATGAATGAATACGTTGGTTAATCAGTCAAATAAATATATTATATTGCCATGCATTTTTATATTTAATTAAATAATAATCGACTGATATCCATTCGCATTCTTTCTTTCTTTATTCTTTCTTACTCCATCCAATATTTCCCATTTTGTATCAAATTATAATAATCAAAATCAACCAACCAGCCAACCTACCAATAAATCAAGATGTACTCTTGATTATGCTACTCTGATTAAATAATAAGGATAGATCAATAACTTAAATATTTGTTAAGCAATCTTTTTATACAGTAATAATAATGAGACTCAATACAAAATTAATAAATGAATGAATAGGCATCCTATAGCATTAAATATTCTTTTTAAGCCTATCCAATCTATCTATCTATCCATCCATCCATCTTTCTATAAATAAATAAACAAAAAAACTAATATCTCTTTATAATTATTGTTTCATTTAAAATAATAAAATATCTCCTAATAATTTTACTTAGTACTAAATCCCATTTGTATTATTTGTATAGAGACAGTAGAAATGTAATTTTCTTCAAATTGCTTAACTTCTATTTATAATAAATATCTCATCCTCAAATCCTTATCCATTCTTATCCACTAAATTATTTTTAATATTTATCAGTTTAAGTCAATCTATGCTCACTCCATACTTCTGACTCTCAAATATCCTAAATACAAATATATTATTAAGACATAAATCTGAAATAATGAATTTAATGTGAATAGAATACTCAATTAAGTAATATTCTAATAACCTTATTAAGTTGAAACAATAAATTCTAATGCATTTAATCAATATAATTGTTAACTTAGATTAATTCTTGACTCTTTGTTTATTCAATTATGATAATACTAAAAATAGAGTGGTCTTATTTTAAAAATAATTCAGTGTTACTGAAGATTATCTTAATTATTAACACTTACTTATTTAGGTAGTTTTATACAAAAAATTATTTTTTATCTTAAAAATAATCTACTTTAGCAGTTAGAGTATTTAAAAATAATAACTTCACTTTATTTTACAATAAATTTGGAGAAGTTGGATTATCCTTCCTTACCTAAAGTAATTTTGGTTTTCTCTAATTAATTGTAAAAGAAATATAAACTCTTTACAAAGTATTTTGATAAATTTAGACTAATGTAAGCAAATATTTTTCACTTTTACAAAATATTCTTATTTTTATTAAATATTCATCAAAAATACCTAAGAGAATCTGAAATATTATCATCAGAATTTTTGTACAATTCATGAATTAATTTAATTTTACAAAAATCTGTTTCTTTCAAGTTTTGAAAGCCAGAATAATATTAAAATAAGAAGAACGAATGATTAAATTATTTTGATTTATCGTGATATTTTTCTTTCAAGAAAGTATATTTTATAGATAGAATAATATCATAAGAAATAAGATGTTTGAATTTAATATAAAAATTACTACTAATACTACTATAAAATGGTAGAACTTAGATTAAATTGCTTCCAATTATAAATATAGATTAATGGACATATATTATTTTCTTTTAAAAGTATTAATACTTTAGGATTAATTTGATACTCAATTATTTACAAAGATATTTTTTATTATAAATATATCACTCTCTCTCTCACTACTTGTTTCCTTAAATAGAACTTCCTATTAATTGAAGAATCTATTGAATATAATCCTTTATTTACTCTTCACTTGTTTCTCCTCTCTTCAATTTATTCATTTCCTCTAATTTTTTATTTACTTATTATAAAGTGCTTTCATCTATGCGTTTAGAAAACTTAAGTGCAAAACTCTTAACAAACCTAGGTGTAAATTACATTAGAGTTAATATGAATCAGTAAATACAATAAAAAATTATTTATAAAAATAAAATTTTACTCTATTTTGCCTTGTAAATATCCTTCGATTTAGGTTATTTCCATACCATCACTAAGTCCTTTATTTAAAGAGGCTTTTTCCTTATTTTCAATTTCTTCTAAAGCTCCTTATCTAAAACCCATCTATTTGATTTATTATAAAATGATTATTTGATAAGTTAAGCTCAAAGGAATTAAAAATGTTGAAATATATATCTACTGTAGTAAATTCCTATTCCAATTTTTTGAATTCTCTTTCTGCTATCATTCTTTAAGCCTCGTTTTCATCACCTGTGAAAAAATCTTCTTCTTCCATTTTTTATATTTTTTAATATATGTACTCCTACTATTATGATAACTAATATTTGTCCTAAATTTATTTATTCGATAGATGTTTGATCAATCTAGAAATTCATCAATTTTATTCTAACTTTCTCTACTTTATGAAATTGTATATTTGTAAACTTAAAGAATTTATATGCTACTTTTATTAAAATCGCACAAATAGCAATATAAGACCTCAATTAGTAAGGTAAGGATTTTGTAATTTAAAATTTAATATAAATATCAAATATTTAATACTATTTTATTTGATTAAAATTATGTTTTCATAATCAATTATGCCAAGTAAAGCTCTTAAATATTTATAATTAAAAATGTTTAAATGAAATCTCATTTAAAGTTATAAAATAAAATGATGTCCTTCTTTCCGTATTAGTGTTTGTAATAGACAATATGAAATTATATTAATCTTTATATTATAAACTAAGTTTTTAAATCAATATCATAACTAAATAAATTAATAGTATTTCAATTAAGAAGCAGTAAGTAGTCTTTAAATTACTTATTATTTCATTATTTATAAACATTTATGATGGAAATTAAAAGTTGTCAAAATCACTGTAAAGTAAATTTAAGGTTTTTTCTTACTTAGAAATAGATTATAATATGATGCCTACGATATTAGATTAATGGATTAATATCAATAAAGATTATAGGTAGACAGATAATTACAAGAACATTAAAATTCCTTATTTAAGCTTAGAGTGTATGTTTTGATGTATAAATATTGATCTTAAAATTGACAAGCAAATATTATTGATTATTATATAAGTAATTTTGAGATTAATTAAACTCTATATAAATTTTTGTAAGCTCAATAGAAATTTGAAAGTTTAAAGCAGATTGGAGTGGGCGAGCGAATAGGTAGGTAGGTACATAAAATAAATACGCAAAAATGTAATCTCTACATATTATTAGTTAATATTTTAAGATGAAATACTTAATATTATAACAGAGAATTAATTTATGCTTTGTTTTTAATAATATATTTCAATGTCTAGGACAGCAATAGTTATATTCTTTGAGTTATTCGTCTAAACCGTTTCCATTATATGCAATACAATCAATAGGGCAAGCATAATTGCATCCATCTTCATACATATAGCAGCCTTGTCCATTGTCTCTAAGAACAATCTACAATTTCCATTAAGGGAAAACAGTTTCATCATCATCGTCTACATGGGTGTGATGTACCTAACAGTTAGCAAGTACAAATAGCAACAAAATTGCAATTAATAATTTTCTCATTTACCTTCTTATTTTTACTCTAACTTTTACGATTTATTATTATATAATTAATTATCTAATAATATAGGGTTTTCAAATGTAATACACAAAGTCTGAATTTTCATTAATAAATATTAATGATCTATGGTTATTAATCGCTTAGATCTATCTAGTTTGTATTGCTTCCATCTAACTAACACTCATTATTCTCATAGCTTATTTAATAAAGTTTTCAATAAAAAGTAATATTTATATAATTTAATCTATTAAAATGATAGATATTATATAATTTGCTTTTATTTTTAAAAATATCCATTAAAACTAGTTAAAAACTATTAATTGTAACAGGATTCTTTTTCTAATTTCGAATAGATGATAGTGGAAATATATTTTAATGTAAATAAATAGTAAAATATTTAAAGAAAATATAAAATAAATAATGAAAGTTGAAACATATATATAGGTTATTTAAATTACTAATTGCCAAAATAAATTTAATACATACTTAAATTTAGTATAAAGCAATCAAAATATTTAATACAAATTGAAAATTTTAATCATATAAATAATTCGAAATTTTAATTTTAAAAGATATTATGTAAACTCTCGTTTTCAGATATATTGTTCTTACTTTAAAAAAGGAAATGTTAATCTTGATAAAAGTCATTGTTAAAAAATAATTACTTAAATAGAATATTTAGGCTCTTAAGACTGCTCATACTTGATAAGGTTTTGTTTAAATTGTTTAATCCATCGATTGTAAATTCATTTTCACTTATTTTATTAATTTAAATAAATATTTTAAATATGTTAAAGATTTATTTGTTTTACCTCAAAACTAAATTAAATGCCTCTATCTTATTATTGTATTGGGATAGTGTATTTACCAAATATGCTAACTAGTCATCATTAAGCTTGTTTTGCCTATATGTAGTATATTATTTGTTAAATATTTAAGAATATAATTAGTAATCATCAATTAATTATTTACGATAAGGATAAATTTAATTTCTCAACATTAACAAATTTGCTGAGTATTTACACTATTGAGATAAACCCTTCATTACTAATTTTATTACCGCTAATTGATAAAATTTGAGTAAATTATTAAAAATAAAATTTTATTTTACTTGAATGAAAAAGTTAAGTGCTCAATATTTTATAAATTCTTTGTCTAAGTCAGGTAATTATCATTGATCTATTTTAAGAACTGGTTTTCATTTTTGATTTAACTTTTTTTAAAAAAAGTAATTTATTTTTGTTATTAAGTCTTTTTAAGATTTACTCTAAATAGATTCTAGATACAATCAGCTTATTCAAATTTGATATTGTATTTATAATTTAGGTAATAACCAAATCAGTTATTAATCTATTTTAGCTATTGTTTTCAAAAAATAAATTAGTCCTTAATCATTAATAATATTTGCTAATAAAAATACCTAAAGTCTAGACTTAAAGCTAATAGAGAATTAGGAATGTTTTTTAAGAGATCGTAAATTCCTTCATCTGAGATTTAAGAATTTCTTATTTTATTTAAATATGAAATTATTATTTGTTACAAGTAAGCTTATTTATTACTCTATGCTAAGATCTAAGTGCTTTAACTATGTTTACTAATTGATCATATTCGATAAATGAGAGAGGCCAGTATTTGTTATCTGATTATGCCTATAAATAAATGATTAATTATTTATTTATCTATTGATTGAATAGAAAAATATATGAACATACCCCATATCAATCTTAATTGTTTCTAGATAATTTTTTGATTTTAATTCTTTACACATCTTAAAAATACTCTCATCATTAATATTTTAACTACCATTTGTTTTATGTAAAATAAATAGATTAGAATTTAGATATCTTTCTCAAATTTGAATAAAAATCACCTTTAATCTCCAATAAAAATAAATTCATTTTCTTATCTCCCTTGATAACGATTTTCTAATGCATTTATAGTTATTAAGTTATAGTCATCAGGCTATATTTATCTTTTTAATAAATTAAAAATAATAGTAAATAACCTTTATCACATATGTTAATTAAAGTTTTACAACAATTTATCATTTTTATCAGTATTCTCTTGCTAATCAAAATCCTAATCTGATTTTAACTAATTATTTGTTTTTTACTATTCCTCAACTTGTGAATCTGTAAAATCTTATGTATCATCAAGTTATGTGGTACCTAATTTTTCACTTTCACTTCTTTCTTCATTATAATTTTAGTAGGTTTATTATTAGGATGACCTTTAAATAAAAATATATTTAATTACCACAAATCCTCATAAATTCTTCCTGCTTTAATGATCATTCAATAACAGAAGATAAAAAAATTTTATTATGGTATCTAAAACTTTGGGGATTGTAGATAAATTCCTGAGGATTATTAATTACATTGAATATTATAATAAAATTTTTTCTCTTATTGTGATATATGTATTTATTTGAATATTTAAATTACATAGATTGATTGTGATTTCCTTCGTATTGTTTCCTTTTTAGATCACTTTTCATAAGATTAATGTAAATATTTTATTAAAATGATAAAGTATAAAATGAATTGAATATTTTAATCTATTTTACTCAACTAAATCTTATGTGATTAAATTTCTTTCTCGTTTATTTTATTAAGAGCTATTTTAGTTCGTTTCCTTATCAGCAATTTAGGCACTTATTTTAAAAACAAAATAATTTATAAACAAGAAGAGCTTAATTTACAATTTACCTAAAACCCAAGTTATAACTTGAGTGAAAATTCTATTGTTCAGATGAAGAAGAGAAATTAGTTTGTCTTGATTGTTTGATTCTAAATTAAATAAAAAGATTGTTTTGATTTCCTATTAATCTAATTAATTAAATGTATCCATTCAATCAAATATTTCATATAGTTTCTAATAGAAATATAAATTATCATAAAATAAAAAAGCATATTACATTGCACCACTATCTTTTTAGGGTATATAAGTTAACAGTTCATTTTCAAAATTCCAATTTAAGGTATTTTCATTATTAAAAAAATTCTTCATTCTTTCAATTAATATTGACAGATTACAATTTGAGAACATTTACTAAACTATGATATCTTTTAGTTGATTAGTTTCTTTAGTTTAATTACTGAATCCAAAAATCTAAACATTCCTTATTTTCTCTATTTCTTCATTATCAGTATTCAATAATTTAAGAAGAAATATACCCATAATTTCTGCATTGCTTTACTAACTTGTAAATGATTAGTTATTTTAGCTTATCTATTATTATTTACTCAAATAAATAGACTAAATAGTATGCTACTACTACTATTATTATTTTTATTTTTGATACTAATAAAATGTTCCTATATCTTCAGGCTAGTATAAATAGAATGTCAATTAGAGATTATTATCAAATAGCATGAATTCTTCTATAAAGTGATAAATTATTAAGTTTTTACTATTTAACAAATATAATAACTTTATCACTTAATGAATTATTATTGAAACAGACTATTCAAATTTTGATTTTTCAAATTTTAAAATTTAGCTGAGATAAAGACCAGAGTGCCAGTACTCAATAGAGTATAAATCTTAAATCTAATTTTTGTTTATTCCTTTTCCTATAATAATAGAACTATTAAATTCACTATTAGGTAAAAGCTCAATTATTCTCAAATTGCAATTATTTTCATTTTTTTTTAGTAAAATAAGTGTTCTTTAATCTAAAAAGGTTAAATTATTTATGTTCTCCTTTGTAATAATCTACTATTAATAATACCATTAATTAAATGCTTAGAAGTATTATATTAGTGGTTACTATAATTTCAAATAATAAATTCCTAGATATTCACTATAGTTCAATAAATAAAGCATATGATCATAATCCACTTTTTTGTTATTTGAATTTGTATCATTACTTAGTCTCTCTTCATTAGACTTATTTACTATTTCGATGCATTTGGATATTTCTTTTAGAGCTTCTTACATATAATCTAAAGGAGTATTTTATAAAGCTATTATTATTTAATTGATTATGATTTCAACACAAGAAAGATTAAACTTTGATTCTTTAAAAAATGATAACTCTGGAATAATATCCTAATCAAATGATGAGAATAGGTTATCATCAAAGACAAGAAATTCTTTAATTTATAAACTCTTTTAATAAGAAAAGCAATTTTAGCTAATCTTAAATAGATTTAATTTGGTTTAATGCAATTGTACATAGTGATTGTATAGTCTCTTAATTAAATCAAAAATATTTACAACATTCATTTATTGATTTTCTTTCTATTATAAGTAAGGATAACTATTTAGATTTATTAAGCCATGATTTTTGGTGGAAAAGAATAAATTAATCGAATTGAATGTTAATTAATTTTTATCATATGTTAGTTTTTTAAACTACGAATAGTGATGATATAATTCATTATTCTCTTCAGACCTTTCAAACCAAATATAATTATAAAGCATTCCATCTTCTTTGCTATGATCAATAGCTTCAAAAAATATGATCTTATTAAAAACAACAGATTTAATTTATTTAACAATAATCTTGCTGCGATACAAAGATCTTAAATCTTAGAATAGCAGATTATCTGAGATTTAGTGTTTTTTTATTAATTCTTATATTTAATTATTAAATTAAATTTCAAATAATTTAAAAAGTTAATCTTTATCCTCTTTCTAAGATCTTTAAAGAGTAATATTCTCTTCTTGCATTTTTTAACCTTTGTCAAATAATAATTTATTTTAGCATTTCTCACATATTTTCTTATCCTTTAGATTTATTCTTTCCTGATTAGTAATTTAATCAGTAATACTCAAGCTGTTATTTTCGATGAAAATGTTAGATAATTTGATATTATTATGTGAAGATTTGTATGTTTTCAATTATTTGAGTTCTATAAGTATTTATTTGATTAAGCTATTTATTGTTAATAAATTAAATTTTTTATTTTATGCCAAAAAGCTTTCAAGGGATTCATGCTTTGAAGTAACTAAGACTGATAGATTTTCAGGAAGTTCTTCACTTATAAAAATAGAGAACTTCTACTAATCTAAATTGTCTTTGTATTATTTGAAACTCGAAGTCTTTTATATACAAGGCTTTGATGTATTTAATGTAATTACTGCTTCTAATTTTTATTAGTTTTTCTAGATAAATCCTGAGTATAAGTTTTAATGGCTATTTATTATTAGTATTGTATCTAATTCTATTTATTAAACTTTCAAAAAGTCTTTAAAAGTATTAACATCCTAATCCTAAAGTAAAATAAATGACTTTTAAATTTAAAAATAATTCCTTAATGCTAGAACATCTATTGTTTGATTAGTATTTATAGTATTTGAAAAGAATTCTTTTTACTCTTAAGTATATTCTGAGCAACTTAATAGATTAGAGATAACTTAAAAAATATATTACTTTTAAGGATGCAATTTATTTTTTTATAAAACCTCTATTTAGTCAGATCTTATTTAATCTACCATTTATATAACATTATTATTTATTAACAAACATTCAGGAGATATTTCAATATTCTCAAGGCCTAATTTATTCATCTTTAACTAAATAGTTAGACATTATATTATTAAATTGTAAATAGTCTTTAGATCTAAGTTCTTACTTCTTTTGATAAAAGATTATAAAGACTCTAACTTTTGATATCTAATGCTAAAACTTGCAAAATTAGACTATTTATTATCATTCCCTACATTTTTTTCTTTTATCTCATTTCTAAATTAGATTTCTTCAAATAACTTCAAAATTTGAGAAATATGATTATCACGATTACTTTCTTAAATCACTTAATATTTTTCTTCTTATTCGTTAGATTCATATCTAAGGTGTATGAGATTATTTTTATTAATCATATACTTGTAGGACTTTTCTTTTTGCATTGGTCTCCCTTCATTTGGTAACATCTAATCCTATTTAATTTCGGAATCTATTTAACTTTTTTTCACTATTTTTAATTTGATGAATTCAACTCTTTTGATTGAAAAAGAAATATATTAATCAATCCTTTTTTTAATTTAATACATTCAATATTCTAACAAATATTAGAATGAAATAGAAAAGGATTAATTAAATTCTTCTTCCAAATAAGGAAATGAAGATACAAGATCTACCCTTATATACTTCTTTATAATTAGATAATAAATTTCGATTGCAAAGTAATCTCTAAAATAATAAAAAGAGATCATTTCTCTTAGTTTCTATTTATCAAAATTAAATAAATACATATCTTAAAACTTTACGATGATTTAGAAATTTAATTTGGCTGATGATCTTAATTGTAAATATTCTGACTATGATCATCAACCATTCTTAAGAGAAAGAAAATTTAAATTTTAAATACTTTATCTCTATTATGTGTATAAATGATTTTTAGGGTAGTTTTTCAAATAAAAGATTTAAGTTATGAAAGCAGAAATTCAAAATGGATTATTTAACTGATAATAAATAACTAAATTGTACCAATCAAAATATTGAATTTGTTAACTAGCATACATACATATTTATTAAAACCATAGATTTTTATTATTTATTTTTTATTTTCTTCTTTCATCAAAAATAAAATTAATTTGGTTTATTTTATTACTTTTCTATTTATTTTCCTTAGTTACTTGTACCTTTCATGCAAATATTTCAAATTTCTTATCTTAAAAGAACTTTATTGCTTTTATCTCATTAATATCTCTATCTTAAATTCTATTCTTCCTATATTTATTTTAAATAAATATCCATTATTGGTGTTAAATTTGAATTATTTACACTAAAAGAACATCAAACTATTTTAAATTATTTAGATTCTCAACTTTAGATATTAGTTCTTTCAAACCTACTATGGTTATATTATTTTTCCTGTTAAATATTAAGTTGAAATATTAAAATGAATAATCCATCTTCAATTTATATTACATTAGAATTAGATTAACTGAAGTTAAAAACTTTTTATCATGAAGCTTTTATGATATCAAACTTAAACATTCGTCTGATAATGAATTGTTCCTAAGTAATAAAAAATAAGAGATATTTAAAATACTAGAAATATAATGAATTACTAGAAGTTTAAGGTGAGATTTTCAAGATTAGTTAATTAATTAATAAGGCTTGCAATCATTTCAAAACTATAGCTCTCTAACTAACAATCGCTATAATAATAATAAATAAATATAAACTAACTTTCTTTCTTTATTTAAATTCTTACCTAATGCTAAGAGTAAAGTGCTTTATATTTTCAAAGTTAGTGAAATTATATTTTTTATGTTAATTATTTTCATTTTATCTGATTGTAATACCTCTTTTAAAAACATATTAATAAATAAATGATGTTTATAATAATAGCATAGATTTTAATTTATATTACTCAAAATAAAATCTTAATGATTGTAGTTTAGTAAATAGAGATAATTCTTCCAATACAAATCCTAGAGTTTCATGTCCCAAATTATTATAACTATGTCCAGTTAGATTTAAAAACTTTAAATAAACAAATAAAAATAGAAAATAGAATAAAATACCTTAAATCAAGATTTAAAACTCTTAATTATTTTGGTAGGTTGATAATTAAATTCTATATTCCTTTATCTGTGAACCTGTTATTCCTAATTATGTTAATGGTTGTACATAGTTAGAGAATTCTTTAGACAGTAAACAAATAAATAAATAAATGATCAATTTTACTCTAAATTTAAGAATAAGGAGTGTAGTTTGGTCTATTCTTTTAAAATATTAGAGATTTATTTTAATCCTTCATCAGTAAACTAATTATATCTATTTTAATTGAATAAATCATTAATAATTGAGTTATTTTCTGTTTGATATACCCCATTTCAAATTTTATTGAGAGAAGAAGTTTGTATTAATTAAATATCTCTTCCTACAATTTGCCCAAATATGAGTCTGAATAGTTCTTTTAACTTATAAAATTAAAAAATGTTAAGTAAACAGTAAAAATTAAAAATTAATTTACTAAATGTCTCTCTAAAATCTAATTAATATCTCATCCTCTCCTTTATTAATATTTTCAGGGAATTTATCATCATTTAATGAGCTTAAAGAACTTTCATATGAATTTAGATGATTATTATAAACAATTTCTATTGCTTAATCTTCCTTTAAATTATCTGAAGTTGCAATTTCCTCAATATATTGTTCTATACCTTATTGAACTCCTTTTAAATCTTTTTATCTACCTTATTTGTAACTATTATTTTTTAAATTCTTTTCATAATTATCAATTGATTGAGGCTAAATCTTCTATTTCAAATTAAAATAATCTTCTTTTACAAATTAATTCAATGAAAAATTATTATTATTTTTAAAAGAATCATTCTAATATTCCAAAAAATTATTAAATTAATTTAAATTTTCACTTTCAGGTATTTCTTTATCTTGTTCCTCCATCAATTAATCTCTTATCTAAAAATTATTTAAAGATTATTTACTTTTCATTTTATTGTTCTCTTCTATTTTATCATTGCTTTTTGAAATTTATTTTTAACTTTTGTTCATTTCATTTCTTTAGTAGTTAAATAACAATTTAGGCTAATTCTTCTCTAGTAAACTAATCTAATATTCTACTATTTTTTCGTTCTACTATTATTTGTTATTATTACTTAAATTTCCATCCCATATTTAAACTTCTTTTGCAGATTAGTTTTGTTAAAGGATTTAATTAGAATTTCCAATTTGGTTACTATTTTCTAAAATACTAGTAGGTTAATTTTCAATAGTAGAATATATCTGAATACTATTTATTTAAATATAGGAAATTGAATGTACTAATAATCTATAAACTTAAAATTATACTTCTCTACTAGTTAGATTTAAACTTCGCTTTACTCACCTGAGCCAAAGTAATTACGCTAGGTTAAGTTTCCATCATTATAATTGCCTATTAAATTATCATAATTCTAAGTTTAATTATGTTAATAGCCATCATCTTCATCATATCTAAATTTATTTCTTAGAATTAAATTTTTTATTTTAATTTCCTTAGTTGCATCATCAATACCTCTATTAATAAAATACTTAATTATTAAATGATTTTATTCATGAATAAATTAAACATAATTACTTAAAATTTGAATTAGAAGAAGCTTTGAGAGTGTCCATACCTCTTGCTATTGAGTTTTAATTATTTTCATTTATGTAATTTTAATAGGAATTTTCAAATTATTCCTTTAAACTGACTAAATCATATTTATTTTTGTAAATCATATTCTGAGTTATGATCCTAATTAAATTCTGAACATAGCTATTTCTATTTGAAGGGATTTTATATTCTTTATTTTTTATAGCAATAATATCATCTTCATTTAACTTTAGTAACCTTAAAAGGAATACACCTAAAATATATCCATTACTTTTTTAAGATATCTCTGAATATTATTAAATAAATTAATATTTTAGATATTTACTTAGGTAAATAGATTCTTTAATATGATTTTATTTTTTGAATTACTCAAAGAAAATAGTTCTTTTTTATGGTTGATACAAGAATAATGCCACTTTACAATCATTTATTAAAATAAACTCTTCTTGAAAGTAATAGATTATTTTATTGGAATCATAGAGATATAATAATATTGCAATGATCTATTCAATAATATTGTAAATAAAGGATACTTAATCTATCATTTCATTTTGCTCAATCAAATTTAAAAGACTTTATCCCTTAAATGATTTTATTTATAACTTATTTGTTTTACTCTCTTCCTTTTAAGGTGTTATTGTTTGTTATAAACTAATTATTTCATAATTTTCTTTTCTTTCTGTCTCTTCATTTTGATAAAAATAGTATATTTTTAATTCTAATTCTTTTGTATCATAAATTTTTATCAAAATTGTACTCTCATCTAAAAATTCTCTTTTCTAAACATCAGTTTCAATATAAGCACGATTATTTAGATAAAACTCATTTAATATTCTTTAAAATTGTAGATTAATAACATTTTAACCTGTTAAATATTCTCCTAGTGTATAGCTTAAGTCTAATATAAACTTAATTCCTTAAATACTATCTTATTTTTTTTCAAGAGTTTTTACTAATAAACTCATTAAAAAATTAAAATTTGAAGATTTTTATTAATTAATTAAATTAAAACAAATCTATTTGAAGAAATCTGAAATATCAACTTTTTATTTTCCAAAAATGATTTCTTCTTAGACCTTCGATTTTATCTCCTCTGATTAAATAAATTCCATGTTTAAAATAAACATATCTTATATTTCATTATTATTTATAGAAAAGAAGTTTGGGTTCATTTACATTACTTAGAGATTGGCTTTATTTAAGACTTCATATTAATTTAAAACAGCATTTAGGAATTTAAATTTGTATGAGAGTGACGTATCTTTAACCCAATCTAGCATATCTTTTATATCTTATGGATTAAGAGGAATTTATATCAAGAGATAATTTTTTTATTTAATTTCTACTCTTTAAGCTTTAAAATTTCTTAATTCAGATATTATCTTTATCTTATCATCTATGATTATTTGATTAGTAATATAATCAAAATCATTACTTGAACAAAACCATATAAAATAATATTCAATTTCCTACTCATTGTACTTATCAATTGCTTTAAAGAAATATATTTAATCTCTTAAACAATAAATTAATTCTTTAAATTGAATATAACTTCTTTCTAATTTATTTATTATATCTTTTAAATTCTTAGAGTTGTTCTTTTTTAAGAATTCTGCTATTGATTCTTTATCCTTTTCTTTAGAGTGATTATTTATTCTTTTCTAAAGTTCTTTGAAATCATTAGTATATTCATTTTAAATCTGATTGTTACCACATAATCTTAAGATATCATTTTCTCTTTAATTTTCAAAATGACCATTAATCTCTATGATTATATCAACAAAGGCTTTTTCTTTGATATTTGAGTATTTTTACTTGCAAGCCTAACAGATAGCCTTTTTTGAATAGAGGTCTGCTAACTCTTCTTCAGGGATTATATCATTCAATCTAATTTAAAAATTATCTTTGTTTATAAAAATATTAGACAATTTAAAATTTAAATGATTCTTCTTGCTACTTATTAATTACTAAAGTATCATATCCATATCTCTAACATAAATCTCTTTTTCAAAATTTAAAAATTATTAGAGATTAATTTCTTTTGTTAAAATTTGTACATTTTTTAACTCAGCAAAATTAAATTCTTAAAATTCTTGAATACTAGAACTAATAAAATTTTTTTCTTTTCTAATACATAATTTGGTTTCATTTAGTATGATAACTACATCTTTTTCGATATTTTCTTTTATCAGAGCTTTACCTTCAAATAATATTTGATGAGGAAGATTTTCTTAAAATATTCCTGTAACAATTATTCTCAATTTTAATAATTCTAGCAAGAGCTCATCAATTCTATTAATTGAAAAGGTATATTTTTATTAGTTTTAGTAGTCCTTACCATAATTAAATAATTATATTAGATCTTTCATTCTAGTATTATAATTACAATTAATTGAATCAAAAACAAATTTTATGTCTTCCAAAGGATAAACCTTGTCAAGTATAAAAAGTATTATTGTATTCATTTAGATAATATCATCACTGCATTTTTAATTTATATTTCCTTTTTATAATTAGCTTTAATCTCTCTTCACAAGTTAATCAGTCAAACAATCTTAATTTATAATATTAAAATCAGTGATAAACATAGTTCCATTTTCATAAAATAAATTTGATGCCTTAATATTATTATGCTAAATTTTACTATCTTTCAATAGATCTATTATTTTAATACATTAATTGATTATCTCAAAAACTAATTACTTATTGAGATCTTTTTTTAAAATTTCTTCAATTGATTATGTAAAATATTATTACTCAATTATTATATATGTTTAATTCTATTCTTCTAATTCCTAAAATACTTATGGTATAATAAATTGTTGATTTATTTGATTCTTTAATGAATTTCTTAACTTATTTAAACCATTTTTGTATTTATAGGCATCTTTTTTACATACATGATAAACTTTCTTAAAATCCTTATCTGCAAAAATCATTTTATTTTCTGTATAATGCATTAGATTTTCTTTTTTAAAATGCTTGTATATATTTGGATATTTAGCCTTAAATTCTTTATACAAATCTTTGTTTCCCCTTATTTTCATTAAGATTTTATTCAAAGTTAGAAGTTCTCCTTTTAATAATTTGTCTTATACTTTTTAATTAAAAGATTGATTGAGTTGGTATTGTATATTAAACAAATGTAATATCTTATATTATTCAGAATTTTAATATTCTAACAAATATTGGTTTCTTTTAGCTTTTTATTTATCCTCCATATCTATTAATAGCTTCTTTATATCAATTTTTCTTTATTTATGTATACTTTTATTCATTGATCTATATTTAATATTTCTGTCTTTAAGTAAAAAGAAATTTCAATTGTAAAAATACTTTATTTTATTAAAAACAAAACATTTAATAACTAGTTTTATAATTTCCTAATAAATAATAATATTTAGCATTATTTAGATTATAATTTGTGTAAAAAATTTTTAGGGTTGAAAAGGAAATAATTATCTTTCTTTTTATCAGGATCAAGTTGATATCATGGTCTACCATTTGGGTTAAATTTTTTTTATTTAAATTGTTTTCAGATAAAAATTCGATCATCCCCATATTTAATTATTCTTTTTAACCAATGAATCACATATAAATGGATACAATGGTGAGAGTAAAGAAAATATGATATTTTTCTTATATGATTACCTTACACTTACAGATCTAGCATTTAATTTTTGTATCTTTTAAAATAAAAAGTTATACAATAGAATAGTATTTTTTATCTTGATATTCTTAATTTTTAATTTTATTTATATAATCTTTTAGTTGAAAAGATATGCAAAGAATATTCCTTATTTTTTAAATAAAAAACTAATTAAATTTAGAATTCCCAACATTAAAAGTAAGTATTGATTGAAAAATATTGTACTGAAATTTAATGGTGTACCCGATTTTTAGATTTTAATCTTAGATCTTTTCTATGAATTTTATTAGAAATTTCAAAATCTAGGGATTGTATTTATATACCCTATAATAATTGAGAATTTTATTGACTGCTTTGCTATTAGCATGATAAATTAAATTTATATTTTTTCATCAAAATTCGAATGTTTTCCCTTAAATTAGTGAATTGAAGAATTGAAGAATGACAAATTATACTAACAAACTTTAAATTTAGGAAGATCAATTAAATATTTTATCTCTTATTTTATTGGGGTGCATAATGTTAATCAAGGTGCAGCTTCTAAATATCAATATACAAATCTCTTTCTCATCTAATTATTGGGGCTAAGCAAAATAATTTCATTCTTCTCTAATTATTACCTTGATTGGTAAGCACAATAATCTGAATTAATAAAATTAAAGTTATTCATTTACTGTTAAAGAAGGGCAAATAATAGGAAATTGAGATTATTAAGGGAATCGCACATGTTATAGTCAGTTGATAGAAAGATTAACTCTTCATGATTCCTGAAGAAAATTATATGATGCACGTATTGGAGTTGGAGGTTGGAAGGACAATTCTTATTCTGACTCACTTCTGGCTACAAATTTCCCCTTCTAAAATCAACTATTAGATAGTGCCAACAGTTGATATATGGATCGATACAAGTATTCATCTAGATTTGAAGGAAGGAATAGCTGAGACCAAAAATCAAAAAAGGGAAAATGTGAATGCATCTAAGTTGGAAATGACTGAGCAATTTGCTTGTATAAAATGTTCAACTAAAGCTAATTTAAGGATTTGCAGGATTCACTAAAAGAAAGATGCTCTCCCTCAAACACAGATTGCTCTATGGGTAAAATTCCTAGAAGCTCAAAATAGGTAAGATTAAATACCTCAATGAACACCATTTAAATTGGCTTCACGAGCAAATATTGGGATAAAGTCTTAAAGGAAAGTCTGCCCCTGAAATTTTCTAGCTTCTCTGCAATGAATTTAAGGATGAAGAGCCCTAAATAAAGAATAGTTCATTTTTTTACACCCTAAAAAGAAATTTAAGTGGAGCTACTCCATTTATCAATAAGAATGATCTTGAAACAATAGAGAAGAGATGCGAATTCAGCTACAAGGCTTTTTATAAAATAAAACTAGAATAATAGGAAGAAACAACAATATTATTGAAATAAGATCTTACATAATAGACACTTTAAACCTAAATCAATAGAAAAATTATTGGTAAGCTATTTATTGAGCACACCAATGACACTATCTGATGTTTAGATCTAGCAGTATAATAAAAGTAAAAAAAATTAATCTAAGCATGTAGGTAGGTAGATCAGCCTCTAGGTGATGGAAAATATATGAATTTCATTTTAAATAAAATTATTAAGGTAAAAATTTATTATCAAAATTTTAAAAACAATTAATGTTTTCTGTTTTTAATTGTACATTATTTCTAAATTTCTTATTATATTTTTCTTTTCTTTCTGAATTTTATTTCGTTTTTAAGAAAAACAATTTCTTTTTCTAATATATTTTAAGGTATAAAAAAGGAAAATTTAAACAATTTTATAATTTATTTATTTGTCAAATCAGTATGTGATTCAGACTATCAATCTATTATAATCTTAAAATTCTCACTTTCTTCTATTCATTGATAGAAATATGTATTGAAACCTTTAAATATTTTCAATGCCTGTTTTTATTAATTTAAGTAAACTATTAAAAAAATTTTTTTAATCAATTTCTTCAAACATTTATTCTTTGATATAAAATTTTAAAGTATTAAATAATAAAATTTTTATTTAACTTTATAATATTATTTAGAATTAATCTTCATAAAGAATTAAATAGATATCATAAATAGCCAAATTTAAAATTTGGTATTATATTTAAATTAATTTTAAGAATATTTATTTTATTGTAAATTTACTTAATAATTTTTTATTTATTTTTTAATAATATACTCTTAAGAATTTAAAGTATTTATTTATTAATTTTTGAAAATAATATTAAATTTCATTTAGAAATAAACACATATCTTCATTATTTTAGAAGTAATGTCTCTATGTATTATATAAAAACTTTTCCCACCAAAGGAAATTATTAAGAATCTACTTTAAGTTTATCTTAAAAAATTTAATTAAAATTTTAACCCTAGAAGTAACCCTCCAGTTAAAAATATAAAAAATCTTTTGAAGGAGAGATAGGGTGTAATTTTTAGGATATAAAAAATACCCCTTTATACTAGCTGATTTTGGCTTTAGTGTCTTATCTTTTTATTTGTAATTTGATGACTTATCATTATTTATGTATCACTTATTAAAGAAAATATTAAAAATTATGATAAAATTAAATTTAATATGTTTTAGAAAAAAATATTGTTTAATATATTCTATTAAAAATAAATTTAAAAACAAAGGAATATTAAGTTAACTATTAAGTTATTACAATTTAATTTTATTTCTTAATCTCAATTATTTAAATTTTATTTAGGCTAGTAAACATTTTTAAAAGCCAATTTATTTATTGAAAAATCATATTTTAAATTTCTATGCTACTTAAACTATGAACTCAAATCTAAGGTTCTGTACTCATCTCTACTGAGTTTTTGTTTTTTTGGTATTTAAATTAACATATAATTTGTTTGAATTTTTAATATTACCTCTAAAATCCAATACGTTTTTAATCTATATTTTAATGATAAAATTGAGGTTTTTCAAGAATATAAAACTAATTTGGAATATAAAAGATTCTTAAATACTTTAGGTTAAAAAAAGTAATGAATAATAAATATTATAAAATAAAATTTAAAAAAAGAGAAGAAGATTGATCATTAATTAAATTCATTCAAAAAATAGAAATGTGTAACATCTGTTAATGATATTTAAGATTTAAGATATTAGTCTTTTTAATTAATTAATTATTGAATGCAATTTTTAAATTTTTTGCTATTAAAATAATAAAAAGAAGAAAATTTCATCTATAAAATAAATTCTGATGAAATCTTCTGTGTATTGATTAGTTGAGTATAATTTCATCGAGTTTCATCCAAAATGCAATTGTTTATCTTTAAAGTATCTTTTACGGTATCTTTCCAAGATTTAATTTGTAAATTTATTACTGGGATAAGTGAGAGTAAGTTTAAGATCAATATTTAATTATTCAAAATGCATTTAATATCTTGTTTAAAAATAATCAACTTTTAGAATTGAATTATCAATTATAAACAAATAAACAGAAATATAATAACAAAACAAACAGATTATCATAAATCTAAGATAAATAATAATAGTAATTACAGTAATAAAGAAAGAACTAACCAACCCTAATCAAAAATACATATCTTATAACAAAGTTTTTAGCCATACTGAATGAGCGCTGCTAACTTCAACAACCCAGATTTTACTTTCTAAATTTCTCCTGAGGCTTAAAAAACTTTCGTATAATAAACTAACACCTTCAACTGTAACATAAAGGCTAACGATTCTCTTTACCACTCTGCCTCGGCTACTCAAAAGTAAATCGATGATCTAATAAACATAAACAAGAAATGTTTTACGAGTGACTAAGACTGCTATACAGAGGAAATTTTTAATGAAAGACCTATAAATTGCTAATTTATCTAAAAATCGACTCAAATAATTAAGCCATTTTAAATCCTACCAGAACCTGAAAAGGTTTTGAATTAGGAAAGAGAAAATTAAGGAAGCCCATAAAACTAACATAGTATTTAATCTTACTTAAGAATGCTTGCATTCAAGGCCTTAAAGGGTGATGAAATATCTATACAGTCTTCTGGCAACTAAGACATAGAGTAAGATTCAAAATCAAGCACAAATACTAATATTGCAAGTTTGTAAAAGATCATATTAATTACAACTGAGAGTGATATTGAAAATAATTCACACAAATAGAAATTATAATTATAAGATTACCAATAAAATAACTTCTCTTACTTTTCTCAAGATTTATAATCAGAATTTGATAACAGCTTTAAAAAACAATACTCTATATTCTGCAGAATATGTAAAAAGGAAGGTCTCAAATCTATATAAAGAGAATAATAGATCATAAACCCATGCAGCTGTGAAGGAAAAAACTACTGGGTCCATAGTGTTTGCCTAGAAACAGAAATACGCTAAAATCTAGAGTATTTTCTTGAGAATCCACAATAATAAATATGCTGTAAGACATGCATGACGCCATATTAATTATCCCTCTTTAAGAGCCGTAATTGGAGTAGATACAGAGATATTATTCCTTGTTTTATTTTTATATTTGCTTTGCTAGGGTTAATGCTTTTCTTCCTCATTAAATTCATATAGGAGGTTTCAATGGAAAGCATTGAGATCGGCAGTGCTCTTATAAACTTTTACATATTTGTTTTTATTATCTTTGTATGCATCCTAATCATCTTCCTCACCTTAAAAATGTTAGAATAATATAAATTAAAAATCAATAAATACCAGAATCACAACCAGATTAATCAGATAGAATAATAATAAACAAGAGAAATGATAATATAATATCTTAAGGAAACCAATCCATAATTTCTTTGAATTTAAAGAATAGATATAATAAATCCTTCCAATCATTATTAATATAAATTTTTCCTCTTTAGAGGTCTAAATATGAAAAAATAGAGATTTCTTATATAAATATTATACAACTTACTAAATTTAAATATTTGTTTTCGTTTACTTATACAATAATAATCAATCAAACAATCATTAGGATAATAAATTTTTTTAAATATTTGTTATTTGCAATCACTCTTATGTTATTAAATTAATCTGTGAATTTTCAACTCTCACTCTAACGAAATCCAGTTCTTTCATATCTATTGTGGTATTTTGATTGTCTATAACTTATCTAATTCATTTAAATATTCCCCAGATGCCTTCAATTTTTAAATTTCCTAATTTTATTAAATCAAAGAGTAATTATATATTTTTTATGTTTTCAATCTGAAATTTACATAAAATAACTTCAATCCTTTAATTTGATATATCTCTATCAATTAAGAAATTAAGAGTGGGTAGAAATATTTCTAACATTAAACTAATATTAAATTGGATAAATCTTACATTTATAACTGATTTTTATGTATTGACTTAATTACCACTTATGAATAGATATCAAAGTTCATTTGCCTTAAGAAGGTTAATTAATCATGCTTTTACCTATTTTTAAATTTACTCTATTTACAAAATTATATAATTCTGAAGACCAAGAAAGTTTTTTCGAAAGATTTTACTCATTCAATTATTTATTTAAATTTGTTTACTTTTTTCAGAAATAATTAAAATTGAATAATCCTAATGTTATAATATAATATACGATTTAAGATTTTTTTTAATTCTAAGATACCTTCAATCTTTACCAGTGTAAGCATTCATAGCAAATCCTAAATAATATTACTCAGAATCTAAATTGTATTATCAAAAATGTATTTAAATTCATTTTATTAAAATTTTGATAATAAGATAGAACTGCTTTTAAATAATAAGATTTAATGTAATATTCTACTATTTAATACTGTTTAAGAAATAATTAAATCATTTCTTGTGATAATTGTCTTTTAATAATTAGCTGAAAACTATTTTTATTCAATTTGTAAGATTTTCTTAATATTCTTAAAATTTCTAAATCTAAAAAAAGCTTTTTAGAAACTAATTTTATTTATTCAGGATGATAAAGGAGTTGACTTATATGAAGGCAATTAAATTATTAAAATTTATTATTATTATTAAAGCAATATCAGAAATTATAATCCCAAACTTTTATAAAAATTTATTATAAATGAGGTATTAATTGAATTATTTATTTATTTAAAAAGGGCTTGATTGTAAGATAATTAGAATATATTTATTTTTTGAAAATACTTGGTTAGTAGACTTATATACATAAATAAAAATATTAAAGATAGATTAATATAAGAGCAAATTATACTATGAGATAAGCATAGTAAGGCTTTTAATTATTTAAACACCGATCACTTCTATTTCTCATCAATACTTAATTCTTCATATGTTTTTTCTTAAAATATCAGCAGAGATTCTTTAACTTTCTTCTTTAGATTTTCCAAAAATTTCTTTAATTCCTCTTTCAAAAGTTCCTTTGTTTTTGATATCTCTAACTCACTTTGTTTTATTTCTTCATCAATTTACAATATCTTAGATTTATATTCCTAACTATTCCTTTCTTAGTGTGAAATTTTTTTCAACTTAAGATGATTTAGAAATTACTAATGTCTTATTTACGCCAATAACATATCATGAGATTGCTTAGCACTTTCAATGTGTGAATAAATACTTCTAAATTCTTTCCATACTTCCTTTTTCTTATCAGAAATAATATGGTATTGAGCTGATTAAACTGTTAAAAAGTTTTCTAATTTAGATATTTATTCTATTGGTTGGTCATCCATTCTTGTTAATGATTATATTTTCTCTCTTTTTGATTTTTCTAACTAATATTGGTCATACAATAGTTATTGTAAATTATCAACATGCTACTGATATTTATTTATTTATTCCATAATTTCATCAATCTCTCCTGTTTCTGACTGAGGAGTCTATTCCTGCTTGTAATATTCATTAAATTTTTGAGTTATCATAGCCTAAAGATACTCAGAATTTTCTGTTAAACTCTAACTAGTAATGGCATTGTATAATTACCCTACTTTAGAGAACATCGTATTTTAGCTTTTTTATTAGAAAGTATTTTTATTTGTAATGAATTCTTAGAAGATAGGATCCTCAGAGAGAATAACACTACTATTTATTTTGTTCAAATAATCTTCTAAATCTGCCATTCTTTTTATTTAGAATTCGCTATCTTATACTTGAGTTCCTATTAATTGGCTTATACTAACTTGCTTTGGAGGAAGCTTTGGAATAATCAATCCCTAAAATTCTTTCTTCTATAGCAAATAATTGTTTAAATCTTCAAATTCTCTGTATCTTCTCTCAACTTTTTCAGATTGCTCTCCATAATGGATGTTATACAATACATAACTCTTAGATAAATAAGTACCTTCTTTTACCTCAAATCCTCTTATCTCAATCTTAGATTTCTTCATCTTTTCGTCTTTAGTTTCGCTATTAAAATTATTGATAGTGGACAAAAATATTCTGCTTATATTCTACATATTAGTATTGGTAAATGTATTTAAGAGTTCATCATCATTTTGATTAAGGCTTTTATTGCGAATAGGTTGATTTTGTTGCTCAATTATACTAGATGCTGGGAATTTTCCAGTATCCTAAAGCCCACTTGGATCGAATTAATTTTTTTAATCAGTTTATATAAATGATGGTATTCTCTAATTAGCATCATATATGCTCATATCCAAATTTGGATATTTATTCTTATTGTTATTTTAATTATTTCTTTGATTCTATTATGCATCTTACTTGGATTCTTCTTAATCTTCATCTGCTATCTTGTTGAAATCTATTTTGCTAAGCATTAGCTATGACTCTTAGTTTCTTTCCTTTTTTTCCTTTGCCTTCTTGCTTACTAGCTTAGGGAGAGTTACATTTTCTGCAGTGATAATATTTATTTATTTTACATCTTTCCCACTTTAATGCTAACCTAGGTACTTCATCATTATCCTAAATCCTTCCTTATTCACTTTTGTGCTTTCAGAATTGCTAATCTTTATGGATTGTTCAACAATATATTCCGCGATTTCTTTCTACTGCAGACCCCCTTTACTTATGAGGAATTACTTCATTAGATTTTGAGAAATTGTCTTTTTCTCATCAATGATCTTCTAATATATTTAATCATAGTACTTCTTTTCGTCTTTCGATAATAACATTTGTTAATTCATTTTATCTTGGCAAATTGTATGTATTTTATTTTTATTTATTCTTATATCTTTTATTACACATAAGCTATCAAAAATTGTAGCTAGCTAAGTCGTCTAAGATTCAAATGATATTTATCTATTCCTTTGTAATTAAAAATTAAGTAGAAAAGAGATCAGGGCATAATTAGAGAGAGTTAGTGAATGATTAGAAATTATTAATAATGTTGAAAGTATAAAAAATATTTCGCCAGAATGATATATCCTTTAATATTAAATATTCTAATTAGTTTTATTTATATCAATTTATAGCTAATTAAAGTAGTGGTAAACTGATTTATTCTAATTAAAAATTAAAATTTATCATTTTCTATTTTAAAGCTTATTCAATACATATTATTAGAATTCTTCACCTAATAATGTAAAATCTACTAATTAATTAATAGGCTAAAGGCATTTATTAATAGTCAAGAAAGATTTTGTTTGTGTTTATGAAAAATAATGAAACAAACATATATATTTTTATTAATAAGGAAATTTACAAAAAATATTATTTCTACTGATTGATTTTGTGCATTTTAATTTTGGCAGAATAATTATTTATTATTGATTTAGGATATCAACCTTTGTATATTATAAAAATGAATTTTTAGGAAAAGAGAATAAAAATCTAAACTTTGCAATAAAAGGCTACAGAATTCAATTTAAAAGAAGATGAGTTGATAGATGCTGGTAAAGATCCAGTTGAGGCAAGAAAGGAGTTACTTTATTAGCAAACAAACTTTGGAAGAACAACTGAAATTAAACATATTCCTTATATGGATTATGAAAATGTAAATGGAGTAGGAAAAAATACTTCCCAAGGCTTTAAAGATACACATAAAGTGAATACTACTTATAAAGATTTTTCTTTAAAAACTCAATAATAATTCTAAGATGTTAAAGAGATGAGATAATCAGAAGTATTGAAATAGCAATATTAGTGTAAATATTCATATAAATTAGATTAGTCATTTATTTTTAATATTATTATTTACATATTTCAAGAAAAAGAGTAGGAAGAGAAGGAAGAAAATTAGAAAAGAGTTGTTTTTTACACAAAAGATCATGTATCATAAATGTTTGATGGAATCCCTAATAAAGATAAAAAATCTTCCTATTAAGAAAATCACTGTAACATAATTTAAATTTCATCCTTATAAGCTTTGAGTTACTAAATGATATTAAATATTTTTATTATAAATAAAGAATATAATGCAGATAAAGAAAAAGTGATTTTAAAGACAGACTTAAAGTATCACAACAAAAAGAATGATATTAATATTTTTACTGATGCTTTTGTAAAACATAAAGGCACTATGAGAAAATGAAAATATTATCTTTTAAATATTTTGTTCTAAAGGAATAAAATAAATTATTTCAATTCTTACTTCTTTCTGTGATTCTATTATTCTTGCACTGATATAAATATAATTTTAATAAATATCTTCAAAGTTTAAAAGAAAAAAGCAAATAAAAATTAATCCATAAATGAATCAATCAATCAATACTTTCTACTAAATTGATTTAGGCTATGCTATTTTTATGTAGAATTTACATTTTTTCATAAGAATTAATTAATTAGATTCAATTCTTTAAATAATTTAAGATTTTAATTAAAATTAATGCAATATGTGTTAATTAATTATAATAAAAACTATTTCTTTTTAAAACTATCATATTTTTAATATTTTCTAATTTGTAAGGAAATTTAAATATTGTAATAAGGCTTTAGATAATAATAGTTAATTTAGATTAACATTTAGAGAGTAAAGATTATATTCTTCAAAAATAAACCATTTTGTAATGATTTAATTGATAAATAATTAAATAGATTGTAATTTTTTATGTTGATTATAATAAAGAATTGCATTTTAATATTTGAAAATTGATAAAACAATACGTTGAAATTTGAAGTATGAATATAGAATATGATAAAAGAAATAGAACGTTGGTTAATAATAAAACATGAAGTTTACAACAAACCAAAATTGATCAAATAAAAATAAGTAAGTTCTTATTGATTTTGTTTAGAAAAATAATGAAAGAAAAAGTAATACAGAGACAGGCAGACAGAGTGGCAGACAGGTAAATAAATAAAGGCAGATAAAAGCAGATAACTAAAAAATGCATAATAAACGTTTAAAAATTGATTGAAAATCAAAAACTAATTATCAATAACAGTAAAAAAAGTAAAGAAAGAAAGGGGTAGAAGATAGATAGATTATAGGTTGATAAATTTTAATAGGAAGAAAACCAAATATAATTTAATAGGTAGAAGAAATAGATTTAGATACAAATCCAAATTGGCGTGATGATAACAAAGAAACTAACCTTGCTTAGTAAGAATTTAACCCTTACTATCAATGAGCCAGACTGGCGAAAGATGTTTGATGTCTATTTAAATGTAGACATGATGAAAGAGTTTGTTAGAGATGATGAAATAATGGCTAATAAAAAGGCTGTCTAAAAAAAATTGACATTGGCCAGAGAATAACCAAAGAAATACCATTTTATACATGAAAAACCAGCTTAAAGTTAATTTTATTGCTTCATTAGAGGTCTATACTTTGAATATGGTATTGGTCTAACCAGGCCTGATCCTATTAAAGCATATGAAATATATTTACAAGGATTTGAAGACAACCAAGACTCTCTTTGCGCTTACAAAATAGCCGCTATCTAATCGAACCCTAAGAATAAAGCTACTGTTAAGGTAATACAAAATTAAATATGATAGCACATATATAGATGATTGAAAATAACTAGAAAATCTAAAAATATAATCATTTTCAGGCTAATTTGTTGTTAAGAATTATTTAATAGCCTAAATTTTTCACTTCTTAGTTAAAAATAGAATTAATATTATTTTATAAAAATATGATTACACAATAAATAGCTTACTTGCTATTTAATATTTTTAGAAAAATTATAATTGTTGTTAAATATTTATTATTAAATATAAGGTTGATAAATAAAAGGCAATGTTTTTTTTAGTAATGGCAGCTATATTAATAGATATATAATACTAAGGGAATATCTGTGATATTCGCTCAGACATGATTCGCTTAATTGAAACTTATGAGGAAGGAGTCAAATTAAGTGATATCCTTATTCAAAAGTTTGGTACTGCTTACTTCAATAATGATATGAAAAAGATATATTCTTTAATGTTTGATTACCAGTATTGCCATCCCTAACATACTTAGGATAAATATAATGCCTTACTATAAGCATTAGAGATATAGATAAAGTCTTTTGGAGATTAATTCTGCTTGATCTATTTATTCTAATTACTCATCTAGAATAATCTAGTCCATAACAAGAATATTAAGTAGATTATAGATATTGGAATGAACTCAAAGAAAGAATCATTTAGAGCAGCTCTAAGCCTTTTATATAAGGAGTTTTAAACTCTCTCTAAAGGCTTGAGAGATCACATCCTCTTTTATAATGGCCGTCAGATTTTCTATGAAATGTATAGTTTTATTAAATTCTTTGGTGGAACTGATAAAACTGAACTGTTCAACTAGATATTTATTATAAACGAGTTACTGTTTGAGAAGCAATTTTTGATATTAAAACAATCACTTCACTATTCTCTCACCATGAGAATTAGAAGTGAAATGTACGAAAAAGGCTTAGGGGTAGTATTAAATTTACAACTTGCTCTAGATTCTATTAATAAAGAACTAAATATGCCCAAAGATAATGAAAATTTATATGCCTATGCTAATTATGTTGCTGGTAAACTAAAGAGAAAACTTAATTCATAATACACAGAGTAATTATTTTCTTTTCAATAATGAAAAATATTTA
Organism: Tetrahymena borealis; assembly: GCA_000260095.1. NCBI lineage: Eukaryota > Ciliophora > Oligohymenophorea > Hymenostomatida > Tetrahymenidae > Tetrahymena > Tetrahymena borealis. Next base: position 1,146,002 of record JH651235.1, on the reverse strand, counting down.
AATAAATCTGCTTTATTATAGCATCGAATGAATTAAATGAAAATTAATTTGTTGCTATCATTATAACAATTTCAGTTTATTATACTAATCATACGTATCAATTAATTTTTTATTTTTAAAATAGGCAATAGGCTGGTGAGCACTTTGAAAAGAGTTACAATCAATTCACTTCAAGATTAAATAGCGAATAGAATTAAAGCAACATAAGCAGACTTGTTTATCTATACTATTTAGCAAGAATATCAAAATTATGGAAATAAAATTTCTTGGACACTTCAAACAAATTCAAAGAGGCACTCAATTTATATTTAAGAGAAAGACATGTCTACAAAAACGCAAAGACCTTCCAATACGAAATTCTCTGTATAAAGATAGAGAAAAAAACAAATAGCTAAGGGTAAGCATCTCTCTACTATGGTCATGGGATATTATCCCCACAATAATAAATGGGAGCTGGGCCAAACCAACAAATATTCAACTACAACAATGTTTCAGGTTAAGGACAATCTAATATGGGAATTAATTAAAATATGCAGCAAAATCCAAACTAAATGAATTAAATGAATGCAAGCAATATGAATGGTCTTTAGAATAGTACAAATATCAACAATTAACCACATATGACACATAATAGCTAAATTTAGAATAACCAAATGAATGGTTCTTATTAGAATTAAGGTAGTTAAATGATCAACAATAATAATAATAATTTTAGTAATAACATGTCAGCAGGTACAAATAGCAGAATCCTCTAAAATTAGCAATCAAATATGATGTAGTAATCTGCTGGAATCTAACCTATTAATTAATAAGCATCTTAACAATAGGCATAATTCAATAATTAAAATTCTTAGGGATTAGGTGGTATGGCAAATAGTAATATGAAGATGAGCAATAATTAATATAATGACAATTAAATCATGAATTCTACAAGAAATCCTAATCAATAAAACAGCAACATGATTGCCTAATAATTAGTGGGTAGTAATCCTAACTAGAACATTCCCACACACCCAGATAGATAGAATTATTTTGATACATCATAGAACCATACTGAAATGCTTTACAGTGCTAACAGAGCTAATTATAATAAATCAGTGAGCCCAAACCCTAATTCTAATATAAATAATATTAATTAGAGTAATATCTAATAACAAAATTAAACTATGGGGATGTAAAATTAATACACAACACCAGGTAATATTGATATGTTTGGATTAAACAAAAATACAAATCTCAATACTAGTCCTAATAATAAAATTTTTAATAGTAATAATAATTACAATAATTTTGCAAATCCTCCTAACAGCACACAAAGTATGGGCAATAATTTTTCAAACTTCAATCATATCCGCAGTGGTGCAATAGGAAGTTCTAATACTTTAGAACAAAATTCTCCTTATGGAAAAGTACCAAACCAATAGAGTATCTTTGGCAATAATGTCTAATCAAAATACTTGAGTTTTGGCTTCCAAAGTCATGTGATTGATAGGGGCATGTAAGAAAAGTTAACTTAATTAAAGCAAAAAAGAACTTTCTATGATCCTAAAGATGTAATAATCATGGATTTTCTTCATAGAGGAAGTAACTACACAACAAGTGAAGCTGTCATTGTTAATAGAAATATTTAGAATAATAATAATAATAATAATATGACTAGTCCAACATCAAAGTTGAATAATGATATCAACATGATTTCAGCAGATAAATTATCGAAGTTTCGTTCATATAAAAAACATATGAAATTATCTTCAGAAGATTAGTAAATATTAGATGGAGAACCTGTAGTTGTTAAATAGTTTATTGTAAGTGATCCTAGATTAATTGACGATATGTTTATGTACATAGAAAATCAAGAGAAGAAATTATTGAGTCAATCTAATCAAATTAATAATTAATCTACCTCAGTTAATAGCTAGGGTTATCAATAGCATCTATCTTAAGTATTTCTTTCATAGCATTTAATTTATGTTAAGGGTTTCTCTTATTAACCTATCTCTAATGATGCTATAGCTCTTTACTTCTTCTATCCTGCTCAATCTTACAATCTCTATGGTGCAATGAAAAAGAATTTCTTTTCATTATTAGATAAGTTATTAATTGCTTCATAGATATGTGATTGTATATAAAACCTTCATGCTTGCAGTATCTTTCATCTTAATTTAAAGCCATCAAACATCCTTTTTGACAACAAGAGATCTCCATACTTAAGTGGATGGGAAATTAAAAGAAGAGAAAACATTCCAAATGCAGAAGAAAATATTGATGAAGAAGAATAAGATGAGAAATACCAAATCAATTACGGTTACACAGCTCCAGAAGTAGTTAATAGTTTCACTAATAATAAAAATTTGGCCTCCCTCAATAACAATGCTCGCTCAAATACTCCTCCAAGAAACATCCAATAAGTAAATAATTACTCTAATATAAATACTAGAGAACCCTAGTTTGGTACCTTGAATTCCCATCTTAATATATCTTAATTTGGTCCTCGCTCAGACGTTTGGAGTCTTGGTATGCTTCTTCATTATCTTTTCTTTAGAATTGATTCTGGTGAAGGAAATTTCTGCCGTGATAAAAGAATCTACGGAGGATTTAACTTGATCATTACAGAGTATGCTATTGGAAGTAATTATTTCCTAGATAAGATAAAAGAGGCAATCGAAGACATGGTTAAATACAATCCAGAATAAAGAGTTACCTTATCACATGTAAAGGATGTATTCCAAAGACTATACATTGAGCTGGATAGCTAAATTAAATCAGATCACTCTCCAAACAAAAGCTTCAATAGCACAATGTAAACTCAACATACAGCCCACAACAGCAACTTCAATAGTATTAACAATTACAACAACAATAATAATAATTATGTTGGAAATCAAAGTAATTCCATCAATTCAAATTTTAATATTCATATGAATAGTATGTCTTAATAGTAATAATAAGCAGGTGCAAACAGATAATATAGTGCTAATAGAAGTAATTATTCGCCATAAAAATATGACTCCTCGTAATAATATCTTAACAATAATAATTCTTTCATCAGTGATCCTTATTAAAATAGCAGCAACTAAAACTAATACAAGAATCATGGTGATCCTTTAGGTATGAACAGTTATTCCAATAATAACTACAATGACTCATACAATAATTATAATTCATCATCTTAAATGAAAAATTAGTAACAATAATAATAATTCTTCAATAACAATAATTAAGGAATTAATTAGAGAAACATCAGTACCCCATTTTATAGTTGAGAACCCATGCTAATTCGAATTAATAAACTCAAGACTATTATAGTTTACCAGTAAACTTTAATACAGACACTAAAATCCTCAAGTAATCTTCCTTTTGATTATTTTGAAAGTAATAAAATTGCTGGATAAGAATTGATTTTTCCAAAATAAATGTATAGCTAACCAACCAATCAACCAACCAACAAACAAACAAATCAACCAAGTTCTTATATAAGATTTATTAAAATAGTATAAATTTTGAACAATCCTTACTTAGTTACTTACATACTTGTTTCTGTCTGGATTGCTATAATAATATCATTATCTCTTTGTGTATAAAAATTTCTATGAGATATCCTTTATGTTTATTTTTGTTTTATAGGATTTTTTTAGGTTTTGTTTCAAAATTCATATTTTGTCTATTCATTTATTTTTTTTGTACATTTTTTAATATTATTCTTAATATCTTTCTTACAACAAACAATTCACCTTTCTTCAAAATTTACTTGTAAAATGAATATTAACTAATTTATTTTCAAAAAATAACTGTATCAAGCCACTAACTTTGAATCAATTATTAAAATAAATTGACCAAAAAAGTTATTTATTTATTAAAAGGAGGATTAAATAAAGTAGGTTATATTCAAAATAAACTTGAAATTGAAATTAATAAAATATTATTAGTACAATGTTTGAAGGAATCACTGATAACCCATAGCACTCACAGTGGATATTTTATGATACTCATTTTAGTAGAAATGATATCCTCAATTTGATAAAATTAGAAAACTAGCCTTAATAATTTAGAAAATACATAATTGATAATATCTTAGTGAATTGGAAGTAAAAAGATGCAAGTGAAAATAGAAATGATGTTTTTGTTGACTAACTCTCTCAATTATATAGGTAAATAATTATACCTTGAACAATACAATAATAGTTTTGAATTTTCCATGAAGTTATTTACATCATACTGAATTTTATCATTATTATTGTTGTTTGATAATGAAAGGCTACTCTATTAATTTTATATTAATACTTTTGGTTTTAAATTAAATATAGATTTATGAATAGCTAGCATTATACTGCAGAATAAAAAAGTGCTTTAATGAGTTTAGCTTATGAAATATTTATAAAATCAATGGAAAAGAAAATGACATAAATTGATTCATTTCATTTATTAAAATAAGCGCTATTTGAATAAACAAAGATATATAGCACATAAACAATTCCTATACTTACTTAAGAGTAATGTTCAAAAATTATAGAGTTTATTAAGGCTTCTTTTTATAGATATTACTCATTGTATGAAATTACTATGACTAAATTTATTGACTTAAATATTTACTCCAACTACAAATTTGATAACGATTTTCCTTAAATGTAAACATTATCATCTGGAAGAAAAATAGATAACCCAGCTGAAGTACCTCTGCTAAGACATTTGTTTAATAAAATATAAGAAAATTTAGATGAAGATGAATATGATGATCATGATGGAGAAGGCTAAGAGTAATAACTAGAAACTACTAATTAAGAAAATGAAAGTCCTAAGAAAAGAGTATTAAATGCAGAAGAATAATTAATCTAATAATATGTAGATAATAAATTTAATACTTATACTAAAGATGTATCTGGAAAAGTCATTTAATCTCAAGAGCAAGCTTTAGAACAAGCAAATAATATAATTAATCCTCCTAAAAAGAAATGATACTAATAACTTATTTTATAACTTTTTTAAAAATATGCAATAAAATTATTGCATTTTCTGATAAATAGAATAAAATTATATAAAAACTCATTTTGCAATATCTTTTATTGGTTTTGTTAATAAGAATTTATATTTTCTAATTTTCAATTCAATGTTTTTAAATTCTATTCTTGTATTTTAAATTTGAGGAACTAAGAAATTTACTTTCAAGCAATTTATATTAAAAAAACAATAAAAAGTGAAGTAAAAATATTTACTTTTGTAATAAATATTATTAAAAATTAAACAAGGATTTCTTCTTAATTTTGATTAATAAATCAGCTAAAAATATTATTCGGTTGAAGAATAAATTAAAAATAATTTCTTTGATAAACCTTTGGAAAGAAAGGGTTTTATATTGAATATTCAAAAGAATGACAGATTTTGAAATATCAAATTAAATTGTGTTCAGGAAATTAAAAGACAATAATTTTTTATTAACTTAATATAATGGGGTTATTTTCATGCTTATTAACCCAATTAAAAACATGATTTTATATTTTTTATGTATGATTTTTGAATGAGTGATTGATTGATTTATTAATTATATCTATCTTTTTATAAGATTAATTATGATAAAATACAATAAGATATGTATGTATGTAGATATAAAACAAGGAAAGATATTATAATTTTTGTGAGAAGGTTTAGTTGATATAGGAGTTTGTTTAAATATAAATATTAATACGCATTACATTTATACAAATTATATCGCATATATAAGACAGTTTGTTAGTTTGTTAGGTAGTATGAATAGAAAGAAAAAATATTTTATTATGGCTTACGCTCAGTCTACTTGTAGGGTCGAAGAGAAGATTAGTCTTCTTTTTTACCTATTAATTTAAATATCTATTGTTGAAAAAGACTGGAGGTGTACTTCCCAAGCATTTAACCCTAACTCACTAACAAGAATACGCATTAACGATATCAGCAAAATCAACCAAAGATTCTGTAAGCCTTAGACATGGTAGTCTTGATGTGGACAGTCTTGAGGTTTTACCAGCCCTTCTTCAAGAGAGAAACCAAGAAGTTAAGTGACATGTTGATGTTTTATCTGATTTGTTCTTCAGTCAAGTTGTCGGTGGCGACGGCGGTAGCGAGACAGACGACCTTCTTAAGTTGGAACTTGACGGTAGATTATAATTCCTTAACCTTAGCAAGAACGGATTCACCTTCAGTGATGGAGATAGGGAACTTACCGATCTTGTTGAAGACGTTACCGCAAAGTCTGGGGATTTGCTTCATGAGGGATTCAGAACAAATCAAAGTGTCATAAGGCTTAGCCCACTTCTTGATAAGCTTGGCTTCCTTGTTGAACTTCTTAAGACCTTCAGTGTCGATACAGGCAACACCAGCAGCCTTAGCTTCTTCGCAATGCTTCATGGTACCGATAATAGCGATCTTCTTGTTAGGGTAGGGCATGTTGGGGAGCTTGATCGAGCCGGTGAAACGTTTATCCTTATCGGGGTTGTAATCTCTTAAACCGATTTGGAGTTCAATGGTTTCAGTGAAGTCTCTTTTCTTTCTTTCGGCCAACATATTGGTGATGACGGTCTTTAAGAAATCAGATGAAATTTTGCTATTAATATTAAAATAAACAAAATTTAGATTCAATTTCATACAATTTCAGGATGAAAATATCGAAGCACTTTGTCAATCCAATCTGAATTTGATTTTTAACAAAACATTTTAATTTCTTATTCAACAGGCACTAGTATTCTTACTCATAATCTATCGTACATATTGAATGCTAATCTCAACTAATTTATTTTTTCAATCAACTCTCACTCCTTTTTTATTTAATCCTTATGTATTGCTATGTGATCATTTCTATATTTGAGTATTTTGCGCGATTCTTAGTCGCTTCTACTACAAATCAGCAATTAAAAGGGTTTTCATTGAAGTTTCCTTCATTTATAAATTACATTAGTGTAATTCCAATTGAGTCATAAAATAGAAAATGATTTAATTTTCTTTTATGCAGTGATTTTTTATTAATCTGAACAATTCAATATGGACGAAAGAGTATTTTCATTCATAGGTAGCTTCTACATGTTGTATATAGCAGCACACTTATGAGACAAATACTTGCTGATAATGTAAAAGAATGTCCTTGCATCTCATCTTTAGATCGGATTTCTCTCATTAAACTTGAGACAGCTTCATTTTAACTAAAATATTATATCAATCATTACCTCATTCTTATTTATTAATTTAGTTTTTCTTTTTGGCTCTTCCTCCTGTTTTTTTATTTGTTTTACTTTATATTATATGATTTTCTCTAGCCTTGATAGCCTTTATAAAAATGTATCCCCAAAAGGCTAAATTTTAATTAAAGGCACTTTGAACTTTATATCAGATTTAATTTATTCTTTTCTAAAGATTTCCCATCATAAATTAATTAAAACCTTTGTAATTATTCTTCAATTCAAAAGGCATTGAATCAATGGATCTCTCTCTGTCTTTCCTCATAATTTTTGAAAGTGAAATTTTCATCTCTATCATTATTAATAATTATATATCTTTACTTAGTTTATTGCATTTTCATTATGAGCAATTAAGATTTATATTATATTATCTAATAAATTATGTGGAGATAATCTTTTGCAAATAAATACTCCTTTATTATTGGAATAAATATTCAATTAGTTATTACTATCTCTATTTTTAATTGCTTTTATTGGTAGTATAAAATAGCTAGCAGATAAATTCTCTCCTAATTAAATTGGTATTTAACAGATATACTGTTAAAGATATCAACATTAAAGACTGATAGCTCAAATATGTTCTTTCTAATTCATTAATTTTATAATAAATTTTTATAAAAAATCAGATAATAAATTAATTCTTCTGATTAATTATTATATAATATTCTTCTTTGCTTCAACTATTTCAGAAAATTTTATTTCTTGTGTAAAATTAATTTTTAAAAAAAAGAAACAATTGTGAACTTCTATTCTTTCGGTTGCTTGATTTTTAATTGCAATATTGCATCTAAAAAATATTTTAAATAAAAATGATTAATTGTTTGCTGCTTATTTAACTTTCTACTAATAAATTAATGACAAACTACTTTTTATTATAAAATTTAATTTTAAAATACTGAACTTTATTTTTTAATTAATTGATATTGAAAGCAAAATGTTATTTAACACTTCAACTTATCTAATTAAAAATAATAATAAATAATTAATTAAGTAAGTAAATAAGTTATTTTAATTGATCTATTGATTAAATAATAATAGAAAACTTACTAATGAATAAATCTAAATTTTAAATTTGAAATAGAATGATTTACAAATAATAATTTAAAATACCAGATTATCAAAATTTAAATTAAATCTATTTTATTTTTGGATTGAACGATTTAAAAATAGGCTTAAAAGAAATAACAAACTTATTTAAAATGATTGCATTTAATAAATTAAATAGGGAAAAGCGTAATTTAATTATTAATGGAATTAATTATGATAATTTTCAAATAAAATAATATAAAACAGTAATAATTTATATAGAAAACTTTAAATTAATATTTTTAATTCTTGATATAATTCCTATCAAAGTTTATCACAAATAATTAATTTATTTGCTAAAAGCTCATATTATTTACAAGTTTGCTTTTGCTTTTTTTTCAACAATAGGAATTTAAAATTATTGAGATTTGCCTTCAAGCATGTTACTTGCACTAGAAAAAATTATCCTAGATTCTGTAACAATTTCATTGCCATAAAAGATAGTAAAAACTGTTCCTAACAATGAAAGGATTAAATTTATAATTGCAAGGGCTATTACAGAATCTCTATATTCGGTATAAGCCTGCTTATATTCAGACAAAGCAGTGCAGGTTTTTTGAACTTGACTTAATCTCTTGAGATTTAAATAATCTAACCCATTTTAACTTCCATTATTATTTTTCACTTTCTCTTATAGAATTTTTATCACTTCTTAAGAATTATCAGATAGTTAGCAAGTGATTTTTTATTCTAGAAACCATTCTTTGTTGTATGAATCGTCTTATTGAATACTGCTAATACCCGCAGTAAGACTAATTACTGAAAATATTAAAGAAAAAAGAAATAGTATTCTGGGAACATTTGGAGCCCAAGGTTTCTTTAGTATATTCACGCAGACAATATTAGCAATAACAAAAATTAGGTTAAAAAAATCTACTATAACTTTCATCAGAATATTTCTGAATTCACCATGTAAGTAATCATTTTTTCTTCTATCACAGTCATTGAGTCCTATTGCCACACAAGTTGAATATCCAGAGTTTAAATAGTGAAGTTCTGTTCCTATATTTGCTACTATAAATGCAACCAAAAGGATTAACAGAATAGTCTCAACTGGTCTAATTTTACAGCTCATCAAATTAAAAATTTTTATAAAATATTATTTTTTAATTTAATACTTTACTTAATTAAAGGATTTATTACTCTATCTAAAATTTATTTCATTGTGAATCAATGCGGCATCTATTACATTTAATAATAGAACCATATTATATTAATATATCAAAATTTACTCAATTGGAATGGCAGGAATAATTATAAACGCTTAAGCTAATAAAATAAAATACTTCATTAAACTTACGAAATATCTTATGGTTACTCACATTTATACAGCTTAAATTCACCTCGATTCAAGAAGTTCCTGCTCAGAGGTTTAAAAATTACCAAGATAAGTTAAGAATAAAAGAATTGGAAGGGAAGTCTATCCATTAGTTTACAAATCTATAATTAGATATAGACTTTGAATACTATTACTAACTTTTTTAGTATTCTGGAATATCTAATATATTTCTTATTTTAAGTAATTTTAGAAGATTATAAATCCACTTGTTTTAAAGATTAATCACTTTTAAGATTAATATATAAATTAAATGTAGAAGAATGATTTAATAAATAAATTATTTATATTTCAAAAGAAATAGATTATAATATTTATCTCACTGCATGCTATACTATTCTTACACTTTCTTTTTGTCATGCAAGAATTTAAAAAATATAATTCAAATTACAATGACTGACCTCTACTATTACAGAAAAACTATTTTTCGTAAATAACTAATAATTAAAATTCCATTATTTTCAAATAAGAATTTCATATACTATCGCCATAAAAGTTAGATATTTTTAGAATTTTAAATTAAATTAAGATAAAATATGATAAATTGTTATGAATTTCAATGATAAAAATAAGTAAAAATAGTAATTAAAATTCTCAAAAGAAAATAGTGAAGTGTATATTTCTAAAAATAAACCATAAAACTAGTAAAATATGTGTTATATATTAAAGTTTTCATTATTTTTTGAATTATATTTAGTCTAAATCATCTTTCTCTTTTCTAATGGTAAATGTAATAACCTTTTTTCATAACTGAATTAAATTAAATTTTAATAGACATTTGAATAATCATAAAATTCTTTTTTTAGTATTTTAAACTTTCATTTACTATCAAGTTTACATAAGAAATTTATTTATGGAGTTATCAGACGTGATGTGTTTGTAAGTATTACATTTAGTAGTAAATTCATAGTAAATTAATACAATAAAAAAATAAATATATATTCTTTTAATATAACAAAAAAATCCTCATTCTTTGCTTCATTTACTCTCTTCTTATTTTCAAAGCTGCCATATGAAATTAATAAACTCTAATAGGAATATCAAGTTATCACGTAATTGACTAAGCGGATGGCCTTCTTTATTGAATTATCTATTAGTTTTTTCTCTTTGATATTCATTTTCAATTTATATAGACTTTTATTAATATTAATTTTATTTTGTGCTATTTAAGATAAATATGTAATACCTTGCTTAAACGAAAAGAATTACGAGGCTTTTGCATTTAGATATTTCCTTACACATTTAACTTAATTCTTGTTTATCTATAATATTTTTACTTTTAAAAATAAGATTATTAACAAATCATATTATCCTAATCTTACACTAAATCTATTGTTAATATCTATAAATTATGCAATGAAGAAAAAGTTTTCCCTATCAACTACAATTCATAATTATTAGTAAGGTCACAATCTCTTTATTTTATTAGATAAGGGTAAATACAATAAATAATGAAATTGAATACCTTATATCTAAATTCAAAGATATTATATTAGTAGAGTCTTTTAATCCTTCACACAATTGTTTAAAACCTTACTGTCCTATTTTACTTTTCCTGATCAAAATAATGATGAAATTAAAAATAATTTAATTAATATTATTTATTTTACTAGAGGTTTAGATTTAAATTTTCTAGTTTCAAACATTTCTTAATACTCTATGCTAAAATATGAATACCATGGGAACCAACATTATTATATCTAATATTATTTTATTAATGATATATAATTTGTTAATTTTGAATCTAGAATACTCAAGATCTAATATAAGAGTATTTAGGTTTATACAAACAATTATTTAATCTGCTATTCCAATAACGCCTTCAACTCCAATAACATTTTCGCTAATATAAAAAACTATATGCTATAAACTTTAAGATAATTTATTAAGTTACGATAATTTAACATTTAAATAGTCTAAATAGGCACACCTTGATATACCCTTAAATAGGCCAATTGCTCCCTATGAATTGATAGAATTGTTTCTAATCACGAATAAAAATTTTAATTTTAATTAAAAAATGATATTGAAAATTATTAATTTACTATAAATCAATTTAAATAAATATTATATTTCGGCATTTAGAAATGTCATCTCCTAATTAAATCACCATCTGTGAATTTAAGTTACAAAGACTGTATTTTATTAAATTTAACATTTTTTAGAGATAGAATTATTTTTTAATCAATCCTTAAATTACCTCAAATTTAATAGTAAATGAGTCAAATTAAAGCAACTTTAAATTAACCCTCCAATAGTACTAATTTCTTTAATTTCTACCATCTTTCTACTATAAGTTAATTAATTTTTAAAATTAATATCAATATATTTATTTGATTGATATGTTACCTAATATCAACTTCTAGGTGATGAATATATTTTTAATTCTACTAATCTATCTAATAAGTTTATTAAATTACATATAATACTTTCATCTTCATAATTAATTTACATCATTTGGTTTAAATTTCCTTATTATTTATGAATCTATTATAAAAATAAATATTAATATTTTAAAATCATTAAAGTCAATTACAAGGTTCGTGATCAAATTCTTTAATGATCAGATTATCATAATTAAATTCAGACACTGTGTGAATACCATAATTTGTTGATAAGTCAGCATCTAAAATTTTTTAAAAAACTAACTTGCATAACATTTAAAATAATTTTAAGATAATTAATTACTCCATATTAAAAATAATTTCATTTTTCTCTTACCTTATTTCTTAAATTTGGTAGTAAAAGTATTGCTTAGTATTTAAAAGATTACTGCCTATTTTTATCTGTGACTATTATCAGCCTTCAAATAGATAGAGTATTTATTGTTTTAAATAAATTCATAATTTATATATTAAGGATAATTGCTTTGTAAGTATAATAATAATCTATTAATCTCGTAATTTCTTATCCAACAATCTCTACTAATTTAATCTTAAATTTATATTTATTTATTAGATTATCTTTTTTTCATTTCTTAATATTTCATACCAAAAAATAAAATTTAATACAAACTATTTCATTTAAAACTTTAAGAAATTATTTATCTTTTTTTTATAAATTTCTGTCTTTATAAATTGAATTTGAGTTAATAAATTATTAAAATTTAATCAATTTCTAAATCATCTAATACGAAACAACTATTTACTTCATTTAAATTTTTATTAGTAGTAAATTAAATTAATATTTGCACAAATTTGATGGCACTTTTATAAACCGAATTAAATCCAATCCTAAAATTGCAATTAAGATATATGGTTATGCATGAATGAAAAAAGAATTGAATTTCTCTCAATTATCTTCAATTTATTATTATGAGAATTTCATAAAAAATTATGTTATTTCTTTTTGATAAATTATGATAGAGATGAATAATAAGAATATGTTATTAATGATTAGTATTATAGTGGCTCAATCAGAAAGGAACATATTTAATCAGAATGCCTTTTTTCAAATATTTTAATAATCTATTGATTTATAAAGAATAAGATATAAAAAGAAAAAAAAGAAAAAAAAAGAAAGTTGTAAAGTAGGAAGGAAACATAAATAAAAAAAGAAAAATTCTAAAATGATCTAACACCAATAGGGATTATCTAAAACAGGGAATGATAAAGATACATTTATTCACTAATATAACTTTTAGAATGTCTAAGATGTAATAAATTTATCTTATAAAATAAGCAAAAAATGAAAGAAAAATATAAAAAATAGGTAAAATCTTATTCAAAAAATATTAGACTATAGCATCTATTTAAGACTCTTAACATCAATCTTATGTAAAATATCTTCCACAAATATATTTGAAGTTCATTATTTTTATTTATATAAGTTCATCATCCTATTAAAGCCTCTTTTATTCTAGCAGTTGTTAAGAATTTATTGATTTTATAATTTCTTGTACAAGTTTAGAGAAGCTGAATCTTAAAATCTAGTATGTATTTCTTTGATAAATTAGAATATTTTATTAAACTATGTTTATGAAATAGAAATTCGGGACATGAAAAATTAAAAATTCTTGAGATAATACTAAACTTATTTAAATAGCAAACTGTCAATTAGTTGTACTTATACATTTTTGAGTAAATTTTTTATTAAACTAAATAGATTAAAACTATTATTTAATTAATAACTCATAAAAGATCATCTAATCAATATTCAAATATCTATTCCAATCTAAGTATAATCTAACTTAATGAATAGCTAGTTTTGTGTAAAGAACTTAGAAAATTAGAATTACATTTAAAGTATATTTATTTTTTAAAAATAAATGAAATGAAGGAGTATTTTACTATTATAACTATTATATTTAGAAACATAGAATTATCTGCATATGAATATAGTCAGTTATTCACCTTAATAGGAAATTGTCAGAATCTTACAAGTCTTTCTATATCTATAATGTAAATTTCCTTTTAAATAAATAATTTAAATTGAATTAATTTTAATAGACCTAAAATAGGGTATCACTAAATAAAATTTAATAATGAAATAATTTAACTTGGAAAGTCCATTTCTAATTGCCCTTTATTAGAAAATTTAAACCTATGTTTGAATGTGATTATAGACAAAGATGGATTATAAGGATTTGAAGAATAAATAATGCATTGTACTCAAATTAAATAATTAAATTTAGATTTTAGGTATAAATTAGTTTACTATTAATTGTAATTAATACTATTTCATGTATAGTTTAATACTGCTATAGTATAAGAAAGTAAATAGTAAACTCGGTTTATGTTTGCAAAAAATGGTCAATCTCGAATAACTAAATTTTAATTTAAAGTAATTTCACATATTTTACTACTTAATATGCATATTTAAATATATTTTTCACATCAAGTCATTGCCATATAGGTACAAATGGATTAAAGTCATTAGCTTCCTATCTTAGATATTGCACAAACCTAAAAGAGCTTAATTTATTACTAGGGTATAATTACTTAAAATGAAATATATATAGCAGACTATTCAATCATTAAAATTAGAAATAATTTAATTCAACACTCAGCAATTAAAGTATTAGCAACTGCATTATCCAATTTGACTTAACTAGAAAGTTTGACCATTCATTTATAGTAGAAATTATTAAATTCATTTAAAATATCATTGAATCTATTTTTGGTTCATAGCTCAAATCCTATTAGTGAAGCATCCATCATCATAGAAAGCCTTAAAAACTGTTAGATGTTATCTAAATTGAATTTACATTTCAGGTAAAATTTATAAAAATAAAAATTCATCATTATAATTAACAAAAATTAATAGGAGATGTCATATAGGAACTGTGGAAGCTATAGATATTGGAGTATAGTTGAGTTAACTTGAATCATTAACTCATTTGGAATTAATGATGAAGTATTTAGCATTCCTTTTTATAATTAAATTGATTTAATAGATAAAGCTTTGATCTTTATAACTCCTACCTATCATTCTATTAATTATAATAAAAATTACTTTATATCTATATACATATTATTTAATTCAAAAGCTCTAATTAAATTAAAAATGAGGGGACTTATGCAATAGTGAAAGGAGTTTCAAGTTGCATAAAATTAATAGATTTAGATCTTAATTTTTCGTAAATTTTCTAGTACTAATATTCTATTAATTAAACACTTTTTACTAAAGTTTATGCGACATTGTGGAACCAATTTATGAGGAACAGAATTTATTTAAAGATCTTGAAAATCTTAAGAGCCTTAATTCTTTATAATTGCATATGAGGTATATAACTGCATAATTATTCATAATAAAATTTAACTTATTTTTTAGTCGTAATATGATGAGCTAAAAGAAATCACACCACATAGCAAAAGATATTGCCAATTGCAAATAACTCGAAAAGCTTAAGTTATATCTTTCGTAAATTAAAATAATGTAAATATAGTGATTATAGAATTCATAAATATAAAGGAACTGTGAATTAGTGGATTTTAGGCTCTTTAAATTTCTAGAAGATATGTCTAATAGTGATAAACAGATAAAACATTTAACAATTAATCTAATGTAACATTTATTTCAGTTGGGTAATCTTTTAAAAAAATATTTTTGATCTAGAAAATGTAAATTTCAAGACTGTTCTAACCCCGAGTTAGAAAAGGGACTTTAGAATCTGCCTAATATTAAAGAGTTATATTTTCCTTCTATGTAAAATTAATTTGAGAAGAGAATTTTTAATTTAATTTAAATTTTAGAAATATTTCGAAGTTAAATTTTACTTCTCTGTGTCTTTAGCTATCTCTATGCAGCAATCTATAAATACTTTCTATCAATATTAGGTAATATATAACACGTTATTTATTAAATCCTGCTTTAACTAATCAAATTTAAAAAGAAATCGCTACTTTCCTTAGGAATATTTTGAAATGATTCATATAGCTTTAAGAAAACAATAGTAAATAAGAATTTTAGAATTAGCTGTTAAGTAATTATTATTCTTCATTCTTACGAATTTATTAATATTTTTAAAGTGAAATAAAATCATAGGATAAAAAATCACTCAGACAATTTAGAAGAAAACTAATGAAATTAAAAAGGCTTACTATGTTCAAAATCTCGTCATATTGAAAAAGAAATCTAATTAAAAGTATGATAAAAGATCTAAAGTGCTAAACTGAAACAGATAGTGATATGAGTGATAAATATATTATTTTGTGTTGATAAAAATCTAAATGAAATGTAGTGTTTGTTATATTATTCATAGATTTACTAACTAACTAACAAACTAACTAAATTGTTTAATTGTTTTTATTAATATTATATACAAAACAAAATAAGTATATTAATTCATATCTAGATCAATCAATTTTTATTATTTCTTTTATAAATCCTATTCTTCTTAAGTTAATTTCTAAAAAGGAATCATTTGCTTCATTTAAATAATCACTAAAAGCTATTTTAATTTTATTAAAATGGTATCTTAGAGTTATTTTTATTTGAATAGATAAAATAACTAGCCATACTCAAAATGAATCTTGTATTTTATGTAAATAATCACAAAGTATACTTTTATATTTTAAAAAATATTTTCTGAGAATTGTTTTATTTTAATTGAAATAGATACTAGTTAATCTAATCAATTTTAATAAGCTATCCGAATAAGATATTAGATGGTGTTTCTTTCATTTAATTAATTATGAGAGGATAAATTACTATTTATTAAATCAATTTTTACCACAAATCATTAAATTCAAAACGCAAATTCAATTGAGCGAGGATGGATTTCATGTTTTTTTTAACAATAATTTTGATTAAAAAAATAAATACCCTTTTCTTTCTAAACTTTTAAGAAATAAAAAAGTTTTTTTCCTCTCTCTTTTTAATAATACTTATTTACTCAAAACAATTAAAAATACAATATTAAATAATAACATATTTTATAACAGAAGTTAATGGATATTTGTGAGATCTCTTAGGTCAGTATTTAACATGATCTATATTTAAAAGATAAGTTTTATTTTAAATCAATTAGGTACAGGAATCTGATATAAGCAAAGTAAAGAGTCTAACCATCAGTTTAGAGTAAATATCTTTAGATTTATTTTTTATAAGAATTTTTTACTTAAAAGTGCACTAAAATGTAAATTTTATTAAAATCTCTTTATTAATTATAATAGCTGTAGAAGAATAAATAATAAAGAAGCATTAGAAATTCGAGATTTACTCTATAATGGCTAAAACCTACTATCCTTAAACTTATAACTATCGTAAATTTATCTAGTTGTTTTTTCGTATACCTTAGAATTAAAAATATTTTATTTTTCATAGAGTAAATAAAATTAGTATTTATGGAATGCTTGATTTAGGATAAGGAATATCAAAGTGTCAAAATCTATTTAAGTTGTTTATAAACTTAGAGTAATTTTTTGGGATTTTAATTATTGTATTCATCATTATTCTTGAATTCTTATGTAAAAAATAGAAAGAATCCTTTATAAACAAATGATAGTACTGATTTCAGAGACTTTGGAACTTCTATTTCAAAATGCTAAAATCTAGACTACTTATTTCTTTTATTATCGTAGAATTATTATTCATCCTATTAAATTTCCTTTTCTAAATATTCTTCATAAATTCTTACTTACTTACTTACCTTCCATCCAATAATCTTTTATAAAAATTTCTCTTAGAAGAATAGATATTTAACTATTTTTAGATAAAAGTTTATTACTAAATTCTATTTAATAAAGTTTAATACATTAAAATTTATTAATAGGGATACTGGGATTACAGAAGAAGATAATTTTGGTTTAGCATAAGGTTTATCTAAAAGTTAGAGTATAACCAGACTAGGTATCTATGAAGTGTAATATTATTATCATTAAATAATAAAATATTTGATATAGTTTAACTGAAATCTTTCTTAAATTTTAAGGAAAAATAAATAGATGCAATTCAATGGAAAAATATAATTCATAAAAGAAATATTAAAACTATAACCTTTAACATGGGTTTATCTAGACATGTAGAATACCAAATAGAGAGTTCAATATAAAAACTATTAAGTGTTAAATAAATCAAATAGACTTGTAACTTAAGATATAATAATTTGAAATAAATTATATAGAATTTACTAAAATAATTATAGATATGTATATATTCTTTTCAAATATATATTTTATATAGTATTATTTTAGCTAACTCTAATTATTTCAACATCTTTTATTAATTTTTTAAATTTAAGGTAACTAAAATTTTAATTTCTAGAAACAATTAATTTTTTAATGAATTTTAATATAAGTGGGAATACATATATAATTAATTAGTAAGGGATAATTATTATCATAATCAAGATTAGGAATTAAAAACATTATTATAATATTCATAGATTCTAATAAAAAGAAATAAAGTAAAAAATAAATAGAAATAAAAGTAATCTGAAATAACTCTAAAAACTGGAACAAAGTAAAAATAATTTTATAATTTTATAATTAATTAAAAAATAAATATTATTTTAAGGATGATGAAAATAATAGAATATTTATTTCATTAGTTTTTAATTATGGTATCAAAGCTTCAATTCAATAATATCACTTTTAATCTAAAAATTAGATGAATTAAGTTTATAATGCTGATTTTATCGATAAAATAAAATACAATGAGATTAAGCTCTCTCACATTGATTTGAATGTAAATTACTTTTTTTAAGGTTAATTTCTTATGAATTTTTAGAAAATAGAATCATATTAGGGAAAAGAATAGTTTGTTTAGATTATAATCTTAAATTAAGAGTATTAATTATTAATTTATAATTAAATCAATAATTTAACATTTTTAATAATGATTTAATAGTAAAATAAATTTGGATCTATCATGCTTCAATAGTTTTCTACTAGAATTAAAAAATTTAGTAAAAGTTGATATAAAATTGAAGGAGTAATGTAGATTATATTGAAAATAATAGATATTTAAATTTTTTATTATATTAGGTTTAGGGAAATTCTAGATAGAAACTTACTTAGTTTAGTATAAACCTTGTTCAAGTTACCATTGATAAATGAATTAAATTTAAATTTAGGTTTGTAAACATTTTATCAATTTATTTTTAGATCCTATTAAGTAGTAACATGTTATTATTTAAATATTTTTAACAGCATATATTGTTCAAATTTTAAAGAAATTAATAATGACACCTTAGTTAATTGTATAAATCTAAAGAAGCTCAAAATAGAATGGAAGTAATTTCTTTACTATAAGAGAAATAAAAAATTACAATTATTATTTGATCAGAATAAATTTTTTAGGGATTATAAATTATGAAATGCTATTCCAAATGATAAGATAGTGTGTTAATCTTTAGGAATTTTCCATCAAGTTATAGTAATCTTAAGTTTTTAATTTTTAAGTTAATTCTAATTTTTAATTAAATTTAGTGACAAATTATTTAGAAATCAGTAGTTAATATAGTTATGGGAGGCTATTCCCTTTGAAATTGAGGTTTTGGAATTAAATGTTAATTCTATTATCAATTTAGATGGAATAAAGTAAGTTTAATCATACAAAAAAAACTTTTCCAAGCTTAGGGATTTCAAATTGAATTTAGAGTAATATTATTAAAATAAATAATTTTATTAAATTACAAAATTTTATTATTTAGATTTCCAGAAATTGGAAACGATAAGGTAGAAAGTAATCCCATATTATTCATTGATAGTATGCCTAATATTTAGTCATTAGAAATCAACATAAAGTAAAATATACTTTATAAATGTTAATATTTTATAAGTCCTAAATTAATAATTAGTCATTGCAAAATAAAATCTAAATCATTTTCTTCGTTAATTTCTTCTATCAGGTCATGCTAGAGCTTAGAAAATTTTAAACTATTTGCTGGGTATATTCCATATAAAAAAGTTAATTATAATAATATTTTCTTTTCAAAAAAGTAAAAATTTTATAGGACCTAATGGAATAAAAGAATTAGGGTCTTCTATCAGCTAATGCCTATAATTAAAGGATGTCTCTATCTCCCTTTTGTAAGTTGATTGAATGTAATAACAGATAATGAAATTTAATTAATTTTTATAGTTCAAATCCCATTTTAATGATTTCAGATTTAATTGACAGCTTTTAAAACTGTTTAGGATTATAGAATTTAGCTTTATAATTGAGGTAAATTAGTTGAATTATGATAATTTATTTTGAAACTAAATTAATTAAAGGAGATGCTAAATTAACAGATATGAAGCAATTTGTATAGGAAAATCTTTAAGTCAGCTAAGCTAACTATAAAGATTTTAATTAGTGTTAAGGTAAATTAAATTCTTGTTATCATTAACTAATAATTAGTCTATTAATATTATATAGTTCCAATCCTATAGATAACCAAGGAATTCTAGAAATCTTGAAAGGTATTTCTAATTGGAAGAAATTAGAATACCTAGATCTCCAATTACAGTAAAAATACTTACTCATTACACAATAAATAGTAAAAACAATTAAATTAATTATAAATATCAGATTGTGTGGTCTTTCTATAGTTGACGCTGCATTTTTTGAAGATATAGAAAAATTAGATAACCTTAATACTTTATAACTTCGTTTGAGGTATAATAGAACAAATCTTAAATAAATATTAACAATTTATTAATTAACATAGTAAAAATATAGTTTGCTCTCATGAATAAATCATTTAAATTGCTAAAAGTGTTAGTAAGTGCAAAAAGCTTTAAAGATTTACTCTTTATCTATCGTAAGATAAAAATCTTGTATTTATTTTAGATTAATTTTAAATTAAAAACAAGAAATAATAAATCTTCAAGTTTTCCTCTGATTCCATTTATAGATTCTATTTTGCAATGTCAATAGCTCGATTCTTTAAAATTAGTTCTAAAGTAATTTACATAATTTGTTTTAATATAAATAATCATTTTTTATTTACTCTAGATATATTCCTTAAACTCTGTATGAAGATTGTTGGCTCAATAAAGGTTTATCATCACCACAAAATATTAAAGAACTTTATTTAGATTTAGTGTAAATTTATTTTTTAAAGAGTGATGTTAATATTTTTTTCCATTAAATAATAAAAAGCAATATCATAGATTAAAACTTTAAATGTTTATGCTATTAACTTTAGTATTTTAGCAATTTAGCTATGTTGGAGATTAGGTAGATAAAAATATTTAGATAATATTTATTTAATACCTTTTTCTTATATAAATATTAAAGAGGGCAATACTTAAATGAATCAGATTTTGAGCTTCTTTATAATTCAATTAAATAGCTTAAAAAGTTAGTTGTATTAAAAATTGATCTAATGTAATTTAATTATTAGAAATCTCCTTATTTTAACTCTATATTTTAAACAGATATTCTAGCTTTCTAATCAAGTTAGTTTAGAAATATTCTTGTATGTTTAAGAAAAGTTTGAGGCTAACAAAATCTTTAATTTTATCTTGAAATAATAAATAAGTAAGTTCCTTATTGTATTAATATTGTAGTCTCATGCTTTTATTATGTTAACCTTTAAATATGATAGATACTTTTTATAAAATTATTATTATTATTAATAACATTTAGTTTGGTAAAAATTCAAAATTTTAAGTAATAAATAACCTCTTAATAACTCATCTTCAATTCTAAAATAGTTCTATTTAAATTTATAATAATCAAATTTCTTCACCAAAATAAGTTTTATTTTTAAAAATTTATTTTAATTAAAAATTTAATAGTTTCCTTTTTATTTTATTAAATTGATTTATCGATTAATACAATAAATCTATTAGGTGAATATAGCCATTTTCACAATAAAATTCTGCTCGTTCCAGTATTGAGAGAATTTATTGAAATTTAAAAGTCAAAATATTTAATTATTTTTATTATTTTTAAAAATAATCGTAATTGTATTTTTGATAAATTAATTAAATAAAAATAGTTCATCATTCAAAAAAAATGAAAAATTATTAAGGATAAGAATTATATTAAATACCATTTTAAAGGCTTTAAAACAAATAATAGTTACATTAAATTATTAATTTAGAAATTAATGATTAATAGAAAACAAAAAAAAAGTATATCTATAATACTTTAATAAGTTACTTCAAATTTGATAAGAAAATTAAATATTATTAAATTTATCTTTAAAAAATAAGGAATCAATTAAAAATTTTTATTATTTCACCCAATAGAATTATTGATCAATTTTATAAAATAAACCTATAATAGATTTTAATTAAAATAATATTTTTAAAATAAAATTAAGAGTATTATTATAAATTCAGAAATGATAATTATTTTATATTTAATATTTTGTAATTTATGTTTTTTATTAAAAATAAATATTGAATTATTGATAAACAAACATAATATTATTTAAATATATTTAAAGATCCTCTGAAGTTATGAGCTTATTTTTCAGCCTTTCAGTGATAACTATAGTATTTTGAGGTAGGTCAAAACTGGCATAATTAGCATAACTAAGAGAATAGAATATGGTAGGAACAATTTTTATAAAGGATTAAATATTATTATTAAGCTTATTTACTTAAATATGAAAGAAATTCATAATAATTTATTTAAATATTTTTAAGAAGTTGTTTTGTTAATTTCTAAATCTTAACTTCTTCTTTAAATTTGAAATTTTCCTTATATACAATTCAATATTGGTTTATTTAATGGAAATTACTATCAAAAATATATTTGAATTTAGTTATTATAAGCTTTTTAAATATCATTCTTACATTTATTTCTATGTTAAAATGAAAGCTTGTTTTATTGAATTTATTGGGGGAGAATTTCTTTATAGTCTTAAAAATGTGATTATTAACCCAAATTAAAATCAAATATTCAAAACCTAAATTTTTTAAAATAGAAAAACCTCTCCTCCACTAATTGCAGTAAAACATGATTTCATTACAATTCTGAAAATAAAGCAAAAATGATATTTAAAAAGCTTATAATAGCTAAATTGTCTATTTATTTTTTATTGCAATCTCCATTAGATAAACCTATATTGAATATAAGGGAAATTGCAAATGTAAGAAGTTAAGATAAAAAAGCTAATTTCAATACTACTTTGAGAAAAAATAAAAGAATTTCTCAAAAAAAGTTAATAAATTCTTTTGAATTTCTATCCGATTTACAAATATAAGCTTATGATAATATTTAATCCTTTATAGAATTACTTCTTGATTTATTTTTTAAAATATCTTAGTAAAATCGTAATCTAATCTTAATTTTATTACTTAAACAAGTTAAAAATAAATTTGTATTAAAAAAAATGAGTTTTTAGAAGAAATCTACAAACTTAATCCTAATTTCTTTGGTTATTTTGGGTTGTGTATACACCTAAAGGATATCAATACCCTTAGAGATCAACTAAAAAGACTAGTTAGTATTTTCTGTTAAATATGGTACTAAACAGTGTGAAATCAATCTTCTTCCAACTATTGGAGTTTGCCATAGCATCCTCAGATAAGATACTCAAAAAGCTTAAGATTGCGGAGCAAAATTTGTTGGTTATGAAACATATTATGATGAAATAAAGTACGTTACTCCTTTGCAACTTGGTAATACTTAAGCCACTGTCTAATTTGCTGTTCCTACAGAATAACCAATTTACTTTAGGGAAAATGAACTTTGTTTAGGACCTTAAAATGATGTAAATGACAGAAATATTCTACATAATCTTTTCTAAACTGGATAGATTACTGAAAAAAAAGTGTTCTTTAGCTTAAATCATAAACAAAGATAAAATGACCCGATTGGAGTAATCGATTTTGGTGCTCCTAACTAATCTTTGATCAAAAAGGATGCTACATTTGCTGAATTAAAAGGAAAGGCTACTGCCACTTCTTTCTATGTTTAAGCTTCTGTTAAATTCTTTGGAAAGGAATTAGATGCTACTCATGTAAATTTCTAATTCGAATCTCCTTTCCACTAGTTCCCTTTCAAATCTTTTTTTGAAATTCTTTCTATTTTTGACAAATAAAAAATTGAGTATAAATACGAGGAAAACTAAGACTATGAAGTTTTTTTACACTCAAATAAAAATCTACCACCTTTAAATTTCTCCTTTATCCAAAATGATAATACATATTTCCATCTTACGCTTTAGCCATCTTAATACATTACATAACTTGACGAGAACCTATACTAATTAATGATCGAACCTGTACTCCTCACTAGTTGGATTTCTCTTAGTTACAACATCTTAGAAAATTACTATGTAGGTTTGAATTTACTTAATGAAAGTTTTCTAATAGCTGAAAAGGCTTAATAATAAGCTCATAACTTATGAGGATTTTTAAATAATTCTTAATGAAAATATTTTTATTTGTAATTCTATATAAATTTAAATAAAAACATAAATTTATAAAATTAAATAAAATAATTGAAATCTATTCTTTTTTTAATTTGTTTATGTGAATTCAATCAATATTAAAAGTTAATTTGTTAAAGTTTGGATTTTTGTAAATACATCATAAATTAAATTTACAAATTAATTCTATTTTATTTTGATAAATGAAAATTGTTTATCTACATATATAAATTAAATATAAAATAGATTACTGAAGATTTTTTAATCTATTTAATAGAATATAGCTATAATATCATGTGTTAACTAGAATTTTCATTTGTTTTCTGAAAATTTTTTTTATAGATTTACTGTAATTAAAAATATTTAATTTTATAAAATTATTTATGATCTATTTAATTTATCCTTCATATATTTTAAAATAAAAAATTTAGAAGAGTTTTAATTAATTTAGAAATTAAATTCATTTTATATTTTCATTTTTTTTTAATATTTTTTATTTGTTGATGTATATATAGATTTACAGATAAAAATATTATCATTCAGAAATATTTAAAGATCCTCTCAAGTTATGATCTTATTGCTCAGCCTTTTCAGCAATTACAATACTTAAATTAGGTAAGTCAAAACCTACATAATAAGTTTCAAAGATGGTGTAACCAAGAGAAATTTTACTAGCGTATTACTAAGGTTAAATTAATAATTAGTATTGGCCATCGTCGAGTTATCTAGTGTATTAAGATGGCTTAATAGTAATTAGGAATTCGGTATTATCCTTTTAGGTTAAGGGAATTTAAAGTTTTTTTAGTTATTTAATTGAAGGTAACTTAACTAAATCGCTAAAACTTTATTGGTAAGTATATTAAATCCCTTATTTGTCAAAAATAGAAAGAATTTATTGAAAAGTTTTAATAGGGAACCTGTGGAAAGGAGAATCTAATCTGATATCAATTATAGAGGGACTATCTAATTATTATTTAAAGAATTTAATATTTTCCTTTAAAATAGCAGAATTTGTAGCAAATTTTTCAGGTCTTCTTTTTAATTCAACAAAATTAACACCCTTCTTGATCAAAGATTAATTAGGAGCACCAATATCTATTTCTCCAATAATACCATATTTGTTCTTTAAGCCATTTAAACTAAAGTAAACTCTTTCTTCTCTAATTTATCCAGCTTATAAAAGATCAGTGAGAGAGTTTCTTTAGTCTTCATCACTTTTAAATCCAAAACAAAGTTAGTTTTATCGATATTATTCTTCTCCCCAAATAGTAACAGAAAATTAGAGAGTAGCTAGAATATTACTAAGTTGAAAGGGTGCAACATATTATTTATTGTAGATTTCTTAAATAACAGGTGTAACTCCACATTATTCTACATTTTGATGTTATTCATAGATAGTGTGAGAGCAATATCCAAGTATTGGAATAACCTAGATTGCACACTATCTAGTACCATACCTGGTATAGAACATAAGATTTTCATATTTGTTGAAGTACAAGGGTATTGATATCCTTTAAGTGTATATGCAACCCAAAATAACCAAAAAAATTAGTATTAAGTGTGTAGAGTTTTTCTATAAGCTCATTTGTTATTTATACAGTTGTATTGTTTTGATTTATTTAATAATTAATATTATTAATATTAATTAGAAGATTTAAATTCAATTATAAAAGATTATTTTATGTAATAAATTAAATCAAGGTATAATTTGTATAAAGGATTAAATATTATTATTAAGCTTAATTTTGTAAATTGGATAGGTATTCAAAAGAATTTATTCTATTATATTATCTTTACTTTTTTCTAAAAGTAAAATTGAAATAAATCTTTTATCTTAATTTTTATAGAAATTTTCTTTTTATTAAAAATAAAATTATCTAATATAATATATATATATATGACAATAAAAAATAAATTTACAATTTAGTAATAATAAGCTTTTGAGGTTAAATTTTTTGTATCTACAGTTTTTTTTTTTTTTGGTTATATTTTAAGAGGATTTACAATACTTTTTATCAAATAAATAGATAAATTAATTCAAAACATTTCAAATTAATTTTATTTTTTATATTCTTATATAAATTACTTAATATCAAAATAAAAGAATTTACAAAAATAAGCTTAATAATAATATTTAATCTTTTATAAACGCACCTTAATTTAACTCTTAAAATAGCCTTTTATAATTAAAATAAAATATTATAAATCAAATCAAACTATAAATCTGTATAAATAACTAATGTACTTTTAGAAGAAATTAGCAAACCTAATCCTAATTTCTTTAGTTATTTTGGGTTATGTATATACTTAAAGGATATCAATACCCTTGAAGACTGACTAACTTAGTAGGCTATCATTCTCTGTCAAATATGATACTAAATAGTGCGAAATCAATCTTTTTCAAAAATAAAAGAATTTCTCAAAAAAATATAAATTATTATGGATGAATACCTATCTGAATTACAATAATAAGCTTAATAATAATATTTAATCTTTTATAAATGCACCTTAATTTAACTCTTAAAATAACCTTTTATAATTAAAATCAAATATTATAAAACAAATCAAACAATAAATCTGTATAAATAACAAATGTACTTTTAGAAGAAATTAACAAATTTAATCCTAATTTCTTTGGTTATTTTGGGTTGTGTATACACTTAAAGGATATCAATACCCTTGAAGATTGACTAAAGTAGTAGGCTATCGCTTCCTCTCAAATATGGTACTTAATAGTGCGAAGTCAATCTTATTCCAAAATTTAATGATTGCTTTAACATCATCTCATAAACTGATCAAAAAGTAAGTGAATGTGGAGATGACTTTATTGGTTACAACTCTTTATTTTTAGAATAATATGCTGCGTCTTTACAACTCGGAAATAGTTAAACTACTTTCTAATTTACTGCTCCTAGAACAAATTAAATGTTTTATGGGAAAAACATCATTTGTTTAGGATATTTAAATATTGAAGGATAAAAAAACGCTCTCACTGGTTTTTTCTAAGCTGGATAGGTTACAGAAGAAAGAGTTTACTTTAACTTATATGGCTCATAGAATTAATAAGGTTTTATTGGAGAAATAGATATTGGTGCTCCTAACCTATCTTTGATCAAGAAGGATGCAAAATTAGTTTAAATATAAAGAAGTGAGGATCCATCTAATCCAAATTCTGCTATTTTCTAGGGTAAGGTTTCATTCTTTGGATAATAATTAGATAAAAAATCTTTAGTTAATCTAATTTATATCTAATTGGATTCTCCTTTCCACTAGTTTACCTCCTATGCTTTTTAAGATATACTGTCTATTTTTGGCTAAAATGGTATTTAATATACTTATTTGGAAGACTAAAACTATAAAGTTTTGTTACCCTCAATTACAAAGCTAAAAGATCTTAAAATTAACTTAATCGAAAAGGATAATAATACCTTATTCCCTATTACTATTAAGCCATCTTAATACACAAGATAACTTGCCGATGGCCAATACTAATTAATGATTTAACCTTTGTTCTTCACTAGTAGTATTTCTCTTGGTTACATCATCTTTGAAACTTACTATGTAGGTTTCGACTTACCTAACTAAAATATTTTAATCGCTGAAAAGGCTGAGGAATAAGTTCATAACTTCAGAGGATCTTCAAATATTTCTGATTGATAATATGTTTATCTGTAATTCTATATATATATATATATATTAGCATAAATAAAAAATATAAATTTATAAAAATGAAAATATAAAATAAATTTAAACCTTTAATTTATTTCTAATTCTTAATTTTAGATATTTGAGTCAGGTTTGTTCATATCCTCTATATCTTATCACCCTAATTAACCAAAAAAATTAAATAAAAGCTAAAAAAATATATAAAAGCAGGAAACAAATTGTCGGGAATTATTAACTTAAGCAAGTTTAAAACTAAAATAAAATTATATTTATTAAAATAGTTAAACAGATATTACTTTAAAAAAAACAAAATAAAAATATAAATGAATTTAAATTATTAAAGATCTATTTATAGCTCTTAAAGTATTTATTTGAAATTAATAAAATTCACTAATTTCTATAAATTTATTTAGATAGTTAAGATAATAAATTTGTGGTAAATAATTTGCTTTTATAATTGTAATAAATCTATTATAAAAAATATTTTTAAATAATTATTATACAGCTTTATAAAATGGAAAATGGGTTTCTTCAATTAAACAATCATTTTTCTTAAAGTTATGAATTCAATTTTTAAATTTAAAATATAACTCAATTAAAATATTATGGTATTTAAGAAGTAATTTTAAAAAAAACTTTTAGAAATAGCTAATATAAAATATCTAAAGAATATTTATCACTTTCTAATTAAAGTGATTTCTCAGATTAATTTTGAAACAAATAATTTATATAAAATCTCTATTTACGTAAAACTTCACTATTCTATTTATTAAATAGATATTAGATATTGAAAACTTACTTTTTAATGAAAGCTTTATATTTTTGAAAGAATGATTAATATAAATTGAACTTCTTCTTTATTAATTATTATTGAAACCAAATATTAAATCCAAGTTTAAATTATTTTAAAATTTTATTATTAAAACAAAGTTTGAATTGAACGTTATTATTCAATATAAAATAAATTAACATATTTATAATTCACAATTAGTAAATCCGTTGAAAAAAGCTCATATATTAATTTTAGTTTTTGTATTTTTTTAAAATTATAAATGACATTTATTTTCATCAAGTATATCAAGTATGGTGTCTATGTGATTAATTTGCTTTAAAGTGTTTAAAAGAATATCTCATAGATATAACTATTACTTTTAATTTATTTTTTTAAATTATCAAAGGACTTAATTTATCTTAACTAGATTTGGAGATTCCTTTTACTTCATAAATTTTTGAATTAAATTTATTTCCAATCTAAAATTTTCTCAAATTAAAATTAAGAACAATAATCTTTTCCTCTCAGTAAACCTTATTAATAGATCCTTCACTATTTTTAAAGTTCCTAATCTAATATTTTTATTCATTTACTGATTAATAAATTATATCTTTAGATATCATTTATTCTATTGACTAAATACAATGATCCTTTTCAATAAATTTATAATGATTTAAAACTAAGGAGATATACTGTAAATCCTCATATATTAAGACAAATTTAATTAAGGCCATTTAAATTTTTTTTTGAAAAGGTTCACTCCCTCCTTTTTAATTAATAGTAAAAATATTTTTTAATAAAATTATGAATATTATCCTATATTAGTATTCGCGAATAATTTTAGAAAATTTTTATAAAAAATGAATATTTTATTTGCGAATACGAATAATGCAAAACACTCGTGTTAGCTAAAGCTTCATAAAAAATTAAATATTCGTATTGGCGAATTTTAAAATTAGGCTTCACCCATCACTGATTTAAATATATATTTAGAATTATAGATAATCATATTATCATTCAAAAATACTTGAAGATCCTCTGAAGTTATGAACTTATTATTCAGCCTTTTCATCTATTACAATAGGCCCATAAAAAGATTCTTATTTAGTAGGAACAGAAAATTAGAGATTAGCTTAATTATTACCAAGTTGTAAAGGTGCTATGTATTATCTTTTTGTAGTAAAGGAGTTGTTGCTAACAAATTAGCAGCTAGAAGAAATTAATAAACTTAATTCTAATTTCTTTGTTTATTTTTGGTTGTGAATACACTTAAAATATATCAATACCTTTAAAAGATATTAATACCCTTGAAGACAAATTAATATGATCTCTGTAGCTCTCTGTCAAGTATGGTACTAAATAGTGCGAAGTCAATATTTTTCCAAATCTTGGAGATTGCTTTAACATGATCTAAGAAGCTTATCAAAAGTAAAAGAATGTGGATCTACATTTATACATATTTATTGTTTTGATTTATTTAATAATTAATAATAAAATTAGATTATTATGAAAAAAGGTTATTTTAAGAAATAAATCAAGGTGTAATTAATATTAAGGATTAAATATTATGATTAAGATTATTTTTGAATTCTACTTTTTTTTTTTTTGAGAAATTCTGTAAAAGTAAAATTGAAATAAATATTTTTTATCTTAATTACTTATAAAAATATGCAATTTTCCTAATATTCAAAAATGGTTTATCTAGAAATCACAATAAAAAAATTTACAATTTAGTTATAAAAGCTTTTTAAATATCGTTTTTAATATTATTTATATCTTAATTTTATTGAAATTAGTGGAGGATAATTTTTTTCTAATTAAAAAATTAGGATTCGCTATTGTTTTGTCTTTAATTTTTTGATTTGACAGAATACCTAATGTCTAAATTATTCTCTATCCTTAGTAATTAACATACATTTATATCAAATTTATCTTAAATTTTTTTAATAGAATTAAAAATAATATCTCCCAGTAACCTAGTATCCTTGAGTTATTTCTTATTTTAATTTAATTAAGATTCATCTCAGAATCTGTAAATATAATGAATGGGATTACTCTTAAAATTCCTTTATTTTTTTAGTTTGTTTTATGATAATTACCAAAATAGGAGTTAAGTGCAGCTCAATAATACAAAGATATTCCATTTATGATTCTCTAGGATAACATAATTTTTAAAATAAATAACAATACGATAAAATTTAATATTATTACTTTTAAAATTATCTTCAGTTTTGCTTTTATAAACACTTTTCATATATTTCTTAATAATATATAGAAAATCTTTTAAATATTGATTAGATTTATCAAAATATGATTATTATTATTTATTATTTCCTCTTAATGAAGTATTGGAACTCAATTCTCCTCGATATTTTGATTAATAATAATAAATAATTTGAAATTCATAAAAAATAAAAAAATGAGTTTTTAATAGAAATCAACCATCTTAATATTAATTTCTATGGCTATTTTAGGTTGTAGATACGCCTAAAATTTTTCAATTCCCTTGAAAATAAATAGGTAAATAATTAAAATTATATATCTCAAATCATTATGGTGTTGAAAAGTGTAAAATCAAAATGTATCCAAGTATAAGCTATTGCTATACCTTTCTCTCCAAAGAATCTAGATCTATAAATTGTGGTGCATATTATATCTATCATAGCTAATACAATAATTTAGATTATTTCAGTGCAACTTTTTATTTTTCTGGTGTATCTGCCAATCTCAAATTTGAAATTCGTGATTATGGATAAAGACCTGATACATTTTGCTTTGTTAATCCTGATAGTAATTAATTTACTTAAATTAACACTCTCACATATCTTTATGAATCAAAATAAATTAAATAAGGAATAATTTACTTCAGCTTAAATTGTTCTAAACCTGAGAACGGTTTCATTGGTCAAATAGATCTCGGTGCTCATAACAAAGATTTCACCAAGAAGGGTATTAAATTTGCTAAAATAAACCCAATTTTTGATGAATAGGGTTACTATGGCTAGGTTAAAGTTGATATAAATTTCTTTGGCTAAAAATTAAATGGTCCAATACGTATTTTATTCACAATAAAATTTTTCTATCTATTCACTGCTAAAAATTTTAAATCCATTGTTCAGATTTTTGATTAAAATGGTATTTAGTATACTTACTAAGAGGAAATAAGTTACAATGTTTTTTTAACCTCTATTGAAAAGCTCTAATCTTTTGAATTGACATTAATCTAAGAGGGTTGTTATAGATTCCCTATTACTATTAAACCATCTTCATACACTCAATTAATTGATAATTGCTATACTAATTGTTGATTATACATAATGGTTTGCTTTATGAAAATGATTATATATTGTCTCTTGGTTACACTATGTTTGAAACATATTATATAGGTTTTGGTAAAGGTCTCCTAATTTATTTTGCAGAAAATGAGTAATATAACTTCAATATTTCCTATTTATAATATAATAATTAGTAAGTCTATATATTTATATTAATATATAAATTATAAAGAATTAAAATATAAAATAAATTAATTTGACTTCTTTATCAATTATTTCATGTCTATCCTTTTTTTTTCTCAATTCTATGAATAATTATATCTATCTGAAAAGTATTTTAAATTTTACTAGTTGTATTAGAGAAGTGAATAGAAAAGAAATTAGATATAATTCTGTTTTTAAATTTTAGTATTTATATCAATATTCAATTCAACAAATTTTAAAGATTTAATTTTCTAAATTAAAATTATAACTAATAAAATTGTTATTACACTTAGAAATTATCTGTCCTCAAGGTTATAAAATATTAGTATTTTACTAATTTTTTTATTATTTTTAAAAATAAATTATTTAAGAGGGTGACTAAAAAAGTTAAATATTCTGAAGCTATAACTAAGTTAATTTCTATAATATTTAATTTTATAAAATTGCTTATAATCTATTTATTTTATCCCTCATATATTAGAAATCTTTAAAATATGAAATATAGAAGTGAAAATATATAATTTAATTAATTTAGAAATCAAATTCATTTTATATTTTCATTTTTGTAAATTTATATTTTTATGTATGTATATATATATAGAATTACAGATTACATATTATCATTCAGAAATATTTGAAGATCCTCTGAAGTTGTGGACTTATTGTTCAGCCTTTTCAGTGATTACAATACTTGAATTAAGTAAGTCGTAACCTATATAGTATGTTTCAAAGATGATGTAACCAAGAGAAATTTTACTAGCGTATAACTAAGGTTAAATTAGTAATTAGTATTGGCCATTGGGGAGTTATCTAGTGTATTAAGATGGCTTAATAGTAATAGGGAATTCGGTATTATCCTTTTGGATTAAGTGAAATTTAAGATTCTATAGCTATTTAATTGAGGGTAACAAAACTCTATAGTTAAAGCTTTCTGAGTAAGTATATTAAATTCCTTTTTTGTCAAAAATAGAAAGAATTTCTTTAAAAGCTTCAATAGTAAACCTGTGGAAAGGAGAATCTAATCTAATATCAATCAGAGAGAGGCTATCTAATTACTATTCAAAGAATTCAATATTTCCCTTTAAAACAGCAGTATTTTCACCAAATTTTTCAGGTTGTCTTTTTAATTCAACAAAATTAGCACCCTTCTTGATCAAAGATATGTTTGGGGCACCAATATCCAATTCTCCAATAGAACCATTTTAACTCTATGAGCCATATAAGTTAAAGTAAATTCTTTCTTCTGTAACCTATCCGGCTTCTAAAAGATCAATGAGAGTGCTTTTTTAGCCTTAATAATATTAAAATCCTAAACAAAGTTAGGTTACATGATATTCAGAATCTTCTTAAGTAGGAACAAGGAATTAGAGAGTAGTTTAACTATTACCAAGTTGAAAAGGCGCATCATATTATCTTTCAAAAGTGAAGGGGTCATAAATAACAATTTTAGCTCCACATTCTTCTACTTTTTGATAATGTTCGTTGATGGTGTTAGAGCAAAATCCAAGTTATGGAAAAACATTGATTTCGCACTATTTAGTACCATACTTGACTGAGAACTATAGCCGTCCTTATTAGTTAGTATTCAAGGGTATTGATATCCTTTAAGTGTATACACAGCCCAAAAGAACCAAAGAAATTAGGATTATGTGTATTAATTTCTTCTAAAAGCTCATTTTTTATTTATATAGATTTATTCTTTGATTTGTTTAATAATTAATATTAATATTAAGATTAGATTTTAACTATAAAAGAATTTTAAGTAATAAATCAATGTGTAATTTTTATACAGGATTACATATAAGTATTAACCTTATTTTTGTAAATCGTAATAAATAAGATGTAATTTTTATAAGGATTGCAAATTATTATTACGCTTATTTTTGTAAATCGGATAGGTATTCAAAAGAATTTATTCTATTTTTATTTTTTGATAAAAGTAAAAGTGAAATACAGTAGCTCCTCCTGAATTAACACCAAAAAAATGAAATTTTGATCAATTATTAAAATATGAATTATACAATTTAAGAAAAATGGATATAATTAAATAATTTTTATTGGCTACCTTAAATAAATTATTTTAATAGCAATTATTTAATAGAAATATATCTAACAAAAAATCTTAAAAAAAAATATGAAAATGCTATTTAAAACAAAATATATTATCTGAATTGTAATTTTATTTCAGAATTAGAACTTCTTCTCCAAATTTTTTAAATTTAGTATATTTTAATTATTTTGGTTTTTATTTTTTATCCTTTTTTGATTATTCAAATCGAATATCTATAGAAGAGATCTTATTTAAGAAAAGATTTATTTCATTAATACTTTTATAAACAAATAAAAGAATTTCTAATCAGTGAGTGAATAGATTCTATCGAATTTTACTTAGTTATACAAAAATAACATTTATAATAATATAAATTCCATTATTAAAAAAGTATATTTCTGATTATCCCTCAAAAAATTCTGAAAATTAATTTTTAAAAACCATAATAGAATCTTAAAATTAATTATTAAATTAATCAAACAATAAATATGTATAAATAATAAATGAGTTTTTAGAAGAAATCAGACAGCTTAATCCTAATTTATTTGGTTATCTAAGGTTGTGTATACACCTAATGCCTATCTATACCTTGAAGACTAACTAAAAAGCTCAGTTATATTTCTCTGTCAATTAAGGTACTAAATATTGCAAAGCCAATGTTCTTCCGTTATTAGCTATTGCTCTAAAGTTATCATTAAAACTAGTTTAGAAGTAGAAAATTATAGAGTTAGTTTTGTTGGCTACTACTTCATTACAGGAAATTATTAAATTGCACCTTTTCAACATGCTAATACTTAAGCCACTCTCAGTTCCCATTGGCTAAGAATCACATTTCTATGGTGTATACTAACTTTACTTTGGATTCTATTTTAAAAAGGCTAAAGAAATATTCTCACCGAACTTTTCTATGCTGGCTAGATTACAAAGGAAAGAGTTTTCTTTAGCTTAAATAGTAAAAAGAGTAAAAGTGGTTGGAAAGGAGAAATCAATATTGGTGCTCCTAGCCAATCTTGATCTAGAATGGTATTAATATTGTTAAATTAAAGAGAAACTTTAATAGTGATTACACTTCTACTATTAATCATAATTTAAAATTCTTTGGAGAATAATTAGATACATTCTTCTTTATATATTATTGTATTCTCTTTTCTATTAGTTCTCTATCTATGCTTTTGATAGTATTCTTTAAATTCTTGATAAATATAGAGTTTAGTATACTTACTTGTAAAAGTTAAATTATTAAGGTATGTTACACTCTTTTGAAAAACTTTAGCCTTTTAAATATCCCTTAATCCTACAGGATAATATAAAATTCCCTATTACTCTTCAGCAATCTTAATACACAAGATAACTTGAAGATGGTCAATACTAATTATTTATTATACCTACATTCTACTAAGATTGTATAATTCTTTGTTACACTATCTTTGAAACTTATTATGTATGTAGGTTTTAACTTACTTAAAAAAACTTTTATTTTCACTAAAAAGGCAGAACAATAAATAAATTCATAACTTAAGAGGATCTTCAAATATTTATGTTTGCTTATATATTTTTCTTTAACTCTACTTATAAAAGAAAAACATAAATTCACAAAATATTAAACATAGAATAATTTTTCATTTCTGAATGAATTAGAAAATATTAATTTCTACTAAATATCTATAATAGTTTTTTTTCAATCAATTATAAAATTAAATTTAAAATGACTCAAAAGATATTTTAAATGAATAATTTTACAAGCAAAACAACCAAATGAATTTATTATTTTCCAAATGATACAAATGATAGGCTATAAATATTTTTAATTAATCTAAATTTTTTATTTTGAATTAATTTTAAGTTCAATATAAAAAGAACCATTTAATTTTATAATGTTTAAAATATATCTACTTCATGTATAAAGTTTTTATTCAATTCTCTTTTTATTTTAACTTTAAATTTTTAATAATAATTATTCGTCTCAAATCAAATTAATTTAAATACTATTTTTATAACTTAAGAAAGTTAAAAGGCTAACAGAATAAATAACTTCTTCTTGAAATAATAAATATTTTTATTAAAATCATGATATAATATTAATTATGTGTATTGATTTTCATAATTTTATTTTGTTATGTTAATCTTAAATAGGAAGATAATTTTTATATAATTAATTATTTTTCAAAAGTATTTTGTGAGGAAACAATTGGCAAATTTTATATTGTTATTAATAACCAATTACCAATTAATTATTCATTTTCAATTCAAAAATAATTATTTAAGTTAAATATTTAAACACTAAAATTCTTTGCTTAAGTAAAATAAGTTCTATTTTAAAATAATATTTTTAACAAAATCTAATTACCTTTTTTTATTTTACTATATTTTCTAATTATTTGCTATGATAAATTTAATCTTGATATAATTCAAAATTGTTAATAAAAGATAAAGGTTATAAGATTTCAATTGGTTTTTTTTAATTTCTCAAATATCTTTACTAATTCAAAACAATCTGAGAACACTAATAATATAAGGAATCAATTTTTATAAATATTTTTTAAGAAAGTATCCTAAGATAATTAAGATAAGAGTAATTAATAAAAATAAAAAATAAACCTCTCTTTTTTAATTCTCAATACTATATTAACAATAATTTAAACTATCATTCATATAGATTTTCACTATTGTTTTCAATTTTCTCAGCTAGATATTAATGATAGATTTTATTTATAATTACATAGAGAAATGTTGGTTTGAGAGGAAAAAGATTATATGATAAATAATTGATTTGAAATAATTAAATGAAATATAAGTAAAGATCTAGATATCTGAGGGAAATTAATTTATAAATTATGACCATTAATTTGATGTAATTAAGAGTCTAAATTTAAATTAATTAAATAAAACAAGCCGCCTATCTAGCAACTATAAATTTATCTATTTAAAAGTGATGAATTACAACCAGCAATCAAAAGTAAATGTATCAAACTATTTTTATCTTTCTAATCCATAAAAAATATGTTTTTTACAGAACCCTAAAAAATAAATTAGAATGTACCATATTTATAAATTAAACTTTATTAGAACTAGCCAATAAATGTATCTTTTAAATTTTTGGATTAAAGAAATATTCCATGCTTAAAATAGAATTTTTAAGAGATACTTATACGCGTAAATAGATAAAATTTCACTTAAATAGAAAAATAAATTTAAAATTCATCCTAAAATTCTCTTATCAGAAAATTTTAAATTTTAAAATTAATAAATCTAAATGATTTATGTAAGTTAAACTAAATTAATTAATCTATTAGATATTAGGTAGTTAATGAGCACACTATTCTGAATAGAAAATTTTTAATTAATCTGATATATAAAATATCCATAAAGATGCAATAATTAAAAACCTTAAATATCCTTACAGATTAATAATGATTATAATAAAAATAAATTTTTACAATAAATCTAATAATGAAAACTGATATCTTATTAATTTTAGTACTTCTTTCAGTATATAGCTGTGCTGCTTAAAGGATAACACTTCCTTTAAAAGTAGATAATGATCAATTATCATTCGCAGTTAAATACGGTAGCTAATAATGCGAAATAAACCTGTAACCTTCAATAGAATTTTGCTCAAACTTTATTACAGATAAAATCGGTAATAATGAACAATGTGGCTCTCAAGACTTAGGTATAAACCTAGTATTTTAAGGCGAAAATTATAGTGCTGACTTCTAACTAGGAAACTAATAAGCAGATCTTTAGTTTACTGTCCTTAGCAAACCTGAAGCAACTTTTTACGGAAGGAATTAACTTTGCTTTGGCTTCTATGAATTAGAGGGCTTCTAAACTAATACTCTAATATAACTATTCGAAGAAGGAAAAATTTCTTAATAAAGAGTTTTCTTTAGTTTGAAAAACTAAGTAAGCTCAAGCTCTTTCATAGGTTAAATTGATATTGGTGAGCCTGATAACTAACTTATTTAGAAAGGAACTAAGATGGCTGAATTAAAAAGTTAATATTCTGAAGGATAAAATGGCTACTGGGCTTTCGTTAATAATGAAATTACTTTATTTAATGAGAAAATAGATAGCGTTAAAACTGCAATTTTTGATTTAGATTCTATTTTCACTTCTTTGACTGGCCAAGCTTTTGATAATATCCTAAGTTTATTTGATAAATAGGGTATCTCTTACTTAAAAGATGAAGAATCCAACATTTTCCTACCAACTATTGAAAAACTCTAACCTATCCAACTTCAATTACTTAAAATTGATGATAATTATTTTGATATTTCAATTCATCCTTCCTAATATACCAGAAAAATTGATAATGGCAATTACCAATTATTGCTTAGACCTAAATACTACAGAGGTACTATTAGTTTTGGCTATCCAATCTTTGAATCTTACTATGTAGGATTTGATTTGCCTCAGAAAAATATCCTTATTAATGAAAAAGTGGAATAAAAAGCTTAGAACTTTAGAGGAAATGCTTTTTCATAATAATGAGCAATAAATAAATATAATTTATAAATAAATGAGTCGAAATATTGAAAATATTAAAAATATTTTTTAGTTTTTTTAGAATTAAAAAAAAAAATATATATATATATATATATAGTAAAGAAATAATTCAAGTATTTTTTAAATAGAATTAAATTACTTTCTTAAAAATAAATTTAAATTTAACAATCTTGGCTAAAGTTTTTATTAAATATTTAATTTCTCTCGCCTTCTATTTTCCATTATTTGAAAAATAATTTGAATATTAATTATTATTAAAAATAATCCTTAAGGAATACATTAATCAAAATCAAGAATTTATATTAATTTTATTTACTATTCATTCAATCATTTTTCTTATAGTTGTGAACTCAATTTTTAAATTTAAAATTAAACTCAGTAAAAATATAATGGCATTTAAGAAGAAATTTTATAAAGAGACTTTAGAAATAGCTAGTATAAAATATCTAAAGAATATTTATCACTTTCTAATTAAAGTGATTTCTCTGATTAATTTTGAAACAAATAATTCATACAAAATCACTTTCACTTTTCTTTTAATTGAATAGAAATTAGACTTTGAATGTTTTATTTTCAATGTAGCTTTATATATTTGAAAGGATGATTGATATAAATATCTTCTTTATTAATTATCATTGAAACTAAATATGAAATCCAAGTTTAAAATTGAACGTTATTATTCAATATAAATTAAATTAACATTTTTATTATTCACATTTAGTAAATTCATTGAAAAAGTTCCTTTATCAATTTAGATTTTACTTTTTTTTAAAATTATAAATGATAAATATCTTCATCAAGTATGGTGTCTATGTAATTAATTTCCTTTAAAATATTTAAAAATAATATCTATATAGATATAACTATTACTTTTAATTTGTTTTTTTAAAATTATCAAAGGACTTAATTTATCTTAACTAGACTTGGAGATTCCTTTTACTTTATAAATATTTGAATTAAATTTATTTCCAATCTAAAATTTTCTCAAATTATAATTAAGAACAATAACCCTTTCCTCTTAGTAAACCTTATTAACTAATCCTTCACTAATTTGAAAGGTACTAATCTAATATTTTTATTCATTTACAGATTAATAAATTATTCCATTAAATATCATTTTTTCTATCCACTAAATACTATGAGACTTTTCAATAATTTAAACTGATTTAAAACTAAGGAGATATATCCTTTTTCTTTAAAAAATTACTAATTGTAGTTGATTATTGAAGTTTTAAGTTATTTTAAAAAGAAATATGATATATTTTTTTGATTTTTTGATTTATTTTAAATCATTATAATTATTTTTAAGTAAAAATAATTAAAATGAAACTCTTATTTATTCCATAACATTTTAACAATAATTGTTTAAAAGGATTTATTCAAAATAATCTATGAAAATTTTTTTAAAAGATGTATATTTTTAATTTATTGATATGGTATACAATAGTTTAGTATTCGATTATGTGTATATTAATTTAATAAGGTATATAGTGTATATTAATTGAGTTAGGTATAGAGTGTATAAAAACCAAGAGTTGACCTCAAAATTAGAAAATGGAATGGAAGAAGGCCAAAGATATTAAATAGCAGAGATAAAAACGAAATGAGATAATTAAATGAATTCTAAATAAATACAATTGCTTAAAAGATGAAAATCTAATTGAATTTACCAGTAAGTAGATGAATAATCAATAAATGGCTCCATGATAAGGGATATAGAGGATAATAGCCCTCATAAAAACCTCTTCTAAATACCAATTACATTTAAAAGAGATTATTGTTCGCTAATACCTTTAATTAGCAATAAGTTATATTGATAGATAAGGTAAAACTCTACATTCTAGTTAATCTGTTTTAATGTGAATGCGGGATAACATATCTGAAATAGGATTTGGTTCTTTATCTACAGTAGATCTTACATTTAGCAAAAGTTATTAGATTTGTTAAGATATAAACTTTGTCGACACTACCTTGATCACTATTATTGCAATCAGATATTCCATAATGACAACACAACACATACCATACCAGCACTAAATTTGAGTGAGCGGTTTAATAAAATAATATTTTAAGATTCATCTGGTATCTAAGAAGCCCATAAATTTATATCATATAAAATCCATGGAGCTATCTCAAGTACTAAATAAAAAATAAAATACTACTCAAATGAAGAGAATTGTGGATTGAAATTCAAAGATAATGGCAGAAAATACCTTAAGAATTCATCTAAAATCTAATCAAAAGTATGTCTAAAAGAATATAAGCTATGATTGAATTAGAAAGGGAAGCAATCTAATGTATCATATATTTTATTAATTTCATTCTAATTAAAGAATTACCATAACTTTTTCTAATTAATAGTTAAATCGAAACAAATTACTCAAATTTTTTAGATAAATATTATAAAATTAAGATACCCTCTTTAATAGTTTTATCAAAAGAATTTTGTATCTGTTGTATTAATTTTTATAAAGGTCTAAAAAGATTTTAATCATTACACTTTCTTTGAATAAGAATGTAGCATAATGGATTTACTGTTAATAAGACCATAAATAATACTTCACATTTTTTCTAATATAAATGTATAAATAAATTCCAATAAGTTAAATTTTACCCTTCGGTTTTTTAATAGTAGTAAACACTATGCTGATCCTGTGGTTTACAAAAAAAAAATATCAAGGATTTATTAATATAGAAGTGATTAATACACATCCTTAAATTTTTTGAAAATTAATAATTGGAATATATTTTCAGATATTAAAAAAATTATTAACTGAGTCGATGTAAATTTATTTTATAAATAACCACATTCCTTTTATATAATTGATTATTTTCTATTTTAAACTAGTTTTTTTAAAAGTAATACTCTGATAATTATAATATTGTTTATATTTTAGATAAAATTAATGTTCATTTTTACTATAATTTATTATTTTAATGAAATATAAATTTAATCAAATTAAATTAAATACTATTATTGTATTTCTTACAAAAATATTATCATAATTTCAAAAAATTACACTTCCTACCTAATCTCTAAACTAATCAGAAATTAGATTATCAAAGTCACAGATTTCAATATAAGATTAAGAATATAATATTTTCAATAGGAATAATTTTATAATTAAAATTTATATCTATTTCTTAATTTTATAAGATTTTAATTCACATATTAATTAATAAATTTATCCTTACTAAAAAATCAAAAGTTTTTAATTTTACTAAAAGAAAATTGTATTGTATGGTCTTAATCATAAAAGACAAATATAATTTACATTATTCTTATGGAAAATAGATCAAATTTTATTAAATAAATATATATGATAATTAAAAGAATCATTTGATAGCAACACAAGAATAAAAGCAAAGCATTTTTCTAACAAGAATATGATCAAATTTTTATAGTATTTACATCTACATCTGTTTAAACTATAAAATAAAACAAATGAATATTATCTTAAAATATCTTGTAGAGCTTTTCTTTTATATGTTGTTATTTAATTTAATCTTTTATAAAACCCTTATCAGAATCTGTAGAGTGAATTAATGATTTATAGATTGATTATCCATAAAATTCCTTTATATATTTTTAAATCAGTACTAAAAATGCAAAATTACAAAAGGTTTACATTATTCTCTTAAGGAAATCATTTTAAATTTTTTTGGATTAGCTATCTTCTTTAAGTTAATTCAATTAAGTAGCTTAAAATTTAACAAATTTTTTTGTAGTTGCAAATTTTACATCATAATAAATAAAAAATTCATATTATTTTAAAGAATAAATAGTATATTATGCCTTTACTCTATAGAAAAAGTTCTTCTTGAATTATGAGAATTTAAAATTTTTTAAATTACCTATTAAAATTTACTGATTTTAGAACTTCATTTGAAAAATAATTATAATTTTAAATTTATTTTAAAAAGAAGTAAAACAAAATATAACTAAATCGATTATTGGCTACTTTATATAAGTTTATTCAAAATCTTATCTATTAATTATATTAAAAGGATATTTAAAAATCCTTATAATAACTTAATTTCATTATTTTAGAATTAGTATCTCTCTAAAATTTGTAATATTTAACACTTTCTTGATTCTGATTTAGATTAGATAAACCTATATTAATTATTCACCAAAATCTAATATGTAGTAAAAAAATTAAGATAAAGAAAAGATTTATTTCAATTATACTTTAAGAAAATAATAAAAGAATTTTTAAAAAAATTGAATAGGTTCTTGTGAATTTTGATTAGATTTTCCAAAAGATACTTTATTAAAATGTAAGCCTTATATTTCTCAAAAAAATTTTGAATTAAATACCACAATTGATTGAATCTTGATATTAATAATAATATAATCAAATAATAAATCTGAATAAATAACAAATGAGTTTTTAGAAGAAATCAACAAACTTAATCCTAATTTCTTTGTTAATTTTAGGTTGTGTATACACCTAGAGAATTTCAATACCCTTGAAGACCTACTAAAATGGAAATCTATATTTCTCTGTTAAATATGGTACTAAATAGTGTGAAATCAATGTTCTTCCATCTATTGGCTATTGCTCTAACATCATCACAGAAACTACTCAAGAAGCTGAAAATTGTGGTGCTTCATTTGTTAGTAATAATACATTCACAGAAGGAAAGGATTACATAGCACCCTTTTAGCTTGGTGGTACTTAAGCCACTCTATACTACACAGTACCCACTGAAAAATAATCATCTTTCTATGGTGTAAATGAACTTTGTTTTGGATTCTAATATTATGAAGGCTAAAGAAACACTCTCATAGAACTTTTCTAAGCTGGATTACTTACAGAAGAAAGAGTTTATTTCAGTTTAAATGGTTCAGAAAATTAAAATGGTTCAATTGGTAAAATCGATATTGGTGCTCCTAACCAATCTTTGATCAAGAAGGGTGCTAATCTTGTAGAATTATAAAGAGTATCTGGTGATAGTGCTTACACTGCTGCTTCTAATAGAAATTTAAAATTCTTCGGATAATAATTAGATACTCGTAATGTTGTTTTTATCTCATTGTATTCTCCTTTCCATTAATTCACTAGCTTTGCTTTTAATAGTATTCTTAAAATTTTTGATTAATAAGGAATCTAGTATACTTACTTGGTAGACTAAAACTATTAAGTTTTGTTACCCACTATTGAAAAGCTTTAACCTTTTAAATTCTCCTTAATCCAAAAGGATAATACCGAATTCCCTATTACTATTAAGCCATCTCAATATACTAGATAACTTGCCAATGGTCAATATGAATTATTGATTCAACCTTTGTTCTACACTGGTTCTATTTCTCTTAGTTACACAATCTTTGAAACCTATTATGTGGGTTTCGACTTACCTCATTAAACAATAGTTATCGCTGAAAAAGCTGAGCAATAGGTTCATAACTTTAGAGGATCTTCAAATATTTCTGAATGATAATAAGTTTAACTGTAATTCAATATATATAATAAGAATTATAAATTTATAAAATATTAAACATTAAATGAATTTACTTTTATTAATTAATTAGATAATATTTTATTCTTACTTATTTCATATTTATAATATTAATTGTTTAATAATTATTTGTATTAAATTTAATTCTTTAAAATTACTCAAAAGATAAT
Organism: Tetrahymena borealis; assembly: GCA_000260095.1. NCBI lineage: Eukaryota > Ciliophora > Oligohymenophorea > Hymenostomatida > Tetrahymenidae > Tetrahymena > Tetrahymena borealis. The sequence continues at coordinate 1,101,511 of JH651235.1, read as the reverse complement.
TGAATCCATTATTTTAGTTTTAAAAGATAGTTTTATGTATTTTTAATGACTTTGGCATCGAATTTTGTATTAAATATAGGTTCAACCTTATTTTAAATCAAGTATTTATTTAAAAATTGGACAGAATTTAAAGTAAATAATTCTAGCCTTTACATCAAATTGCCTAAAAAATAGATAATAAAGTAAAATCTAATAATTGATTATTTTAATTACTAAATCTATCAGATAGATAATCAAAGTTACTTAATAAAAGAGGTTTAATTAACATTCCTAATTTGTAAAAAACTAATAGAAATAATTTTAAAATTAAACATTCTTCCAACTTTTTCATAAAATATTATTTCTTTTTAAGCTATTTTATTTTTAATTTTTTATAGAAATGTATTTATTTTGATGATTTTAAAGTAGATAAAAAAAGAATCTCAATTAACCAAAAAAGAAAATATGACATAATTTTGACTAACTATTGAGGTTTTAATAATTATACTTATAATTTATAAATATACTATGGAAGATTATCCCATCATAGAGTTAAAGCTCAAAATTATGAAAATTTGATATTAATTTTGGAACTAGCAAAAAACCGTCGCAAATTTACGAGTTAATGGGTTTACGACTTAACAGAGGATTTACGGTACTTAAAAATTAATTTTTTGATCAACTTAATAAGTTAAATTTCAAATAATTAACATCCTACCTAATATCTAAACTAATCAGAAATTAGATAGATGCATTAAAGTTTCAGATATGAATGTATTATTAAGAATATAATATTTTTAAATGGTATATTTTATAAATTAAAAAATATATCTATTTCTTAATTTTATAAAATTTTAATTTGCTCATTTATAAATAAATTTATACATTCTTAAAAATGATTACTTTCTATTTCTAGTTTTAATAAAAGAAAATTATTTGATCTGAATTAATTAGGATAGAAAAGATAAATTAAATTAAAAATTTTTCTAAAGGAAATTTAGAAATGTTTAATGGATAAATATATAAGTTAATTAAAAGAATTGTTTGATTGTAACATAAGAATAGGCGTAACAAATTTTTATAACAACAAATATGATAAAAATTTAATAGTAATTCATCTACTTCTTGTTTAATCTATAAAATAAAAAAATGAATTTGATCTTAAAATACCCTTCATATATTTTCTTATATTATTTAGTCTTTTATAATACCTCTATCAGAATCTGTTATTAAATTTATGATTTTATAATTGATTATACATAAAATTCCTTTATATATTTTTTCTTCATTACTAAAAAATGTAAAATTACAAATGGATTACAATTTATACTTAGGATGATTATTTTAATTTTTTGGATTTAGCTGTCTTCTTTAAGTTTATTCAAATAGCTTTAAATTTAACACTATTTTTTACAGTTGTAAAATATAGTCAACAATAAATAAAAAATATTACAAAAAGTTAATAAATATTTATAAGAATTTAAAATTTTTTAAATTACCTATTAAAAACTTTTTTCCTGATTTTAGAACATCATTAGAATAAGAATTATAAATATTTATACATATTAATATGTTGAAAAAGTATTTCAAAAAAATACTTATAATAATTAATTAATTATATTATTTTAAAATTAAAATCTCTCCAAAATATTAAATATTCTCTTGGATTCTGGCTTTGATTTTATAAACAATATGTAGATAAGATATTAAGATAAAGAAAAGATTTATTTCGATTATACTTTTAAAAAATAATAAAAGAATTTCTAAAAAACGAATTGATTCTTTTAAATTTTGATTAGATATCCCAAAATATATTTTAATAATAACATTACTCATTTTATAAATCCTAAGTATATTTTTGAATATATTTTGAAAATTGATTTTAAAACCACAATTTATTGAATCTTAATATCAATAATAATTTAATTAAAAAAATAAATCTGTAGAAATAACAAATGAGTTTTTAGAAAAAATCAACAAATTTAATCCTAATTTCTTTCGTTATTTTAGGTTGTGTATACACCTAAAAAATATCAATACCCTTGAAGACCAACTAAAATGGAAATCTATATTTCTCTGTTAAATATGGTACTAAATAGTGTGAAGTCAATATTATTCCATCCATTAGCTATTGCTCTAATATTATCACACAAACAACTGACGAAGCTGAAAATTGTGGTGCTTCATTTGTTAGTAATAATAGCTTCACAACAGGAAAAGATTATATGGCACCTTTTTAACTTGGTGGTACTTTTTCTACTCTTTACTACACTGTTCCCTCTGATGAGCGATAATTTTTCTATGGGTTAAACTAACTTTGTTTTGGATACTAATTTTATGAAGACTCAAGAAATACTCTCATAGAACTTTTCTAAGCTGGATTGCTTGCAGAAGAAAGAGTTTATTTTAGCTTAAATAGTTCATAAAGTTAAAATGGTTAAATTGGAGAAATCAATATTGGTGCTCCTAACCTAGAATTGATCAAGAAGGGTGCTAATATTGTTAAATTAAAAAGATTATCTGGTGATTATACTTACACGGCCACTTCTAATAGAAATTTAAAATTGTTTGGATAATAATTATATTCTCCTGAAGTTGTTTTAATTTCATTGGAATCTCCTTTCCATTATTTCACTGACTTTGCTTTTGATTTTATTCTTAAAATTTTTGATAAATATGAAATTTAGTATACTTACTAGGTAAAATAAAGATATTAAGTTTTGTTACCATATATTAAAAAGCTTTAACCTTTTGAATTATCTTTAATCCAAAAGGATAATACTTAATTCCCTATTACTATTAAGCCATCTTAATACACTAGATAACTTGCCAATGGTCAATACGAATTATTGATCCATCCTTCTTTCCAAACTCGTTTAATTACTCTTAGTTACACCATCTTTGAATCTTATTATGTGGGTTTCGACTTACCTCATTAAACAATTATTATTGCTGAAAAAGCTGAGTAATAAGTTCATAACTTTAGAGGATCTTCAAATATTTCTGAATGATAATATGTTTATCTGTAATTTTATATACTGTAAAGGTTCATATATTAAGGCACTTTTATATTAAGGCCCTTTTTTGAGTTTTTGAAAATGTGGCCCTATAGAGGTGAGTATAAATAGGTTTTGTGTAGACCTTAATATATGAACCTTTACGTATATAATAATAGTAAAATATATCAATTTATAAAAGATTAAATATTAAATGAATTTGCTTTCTTAATTTATTCTTCCTTATTTCATATTTTATAATATTATTTTTCAATTAATTATCTGTAATAAATTTAATTATTTAAAATAACTCAACAATTTTTCAAATGAATAAATTTACATTGCTTAATCAACAATAAATTGAATCCAATATTTAAAAGTTTAAAATGATATTTTTGAGCATTTTTAATGAACTTTATCTTTTATCTAAATTAAATTTCGGTTCTACTTTATTTTCAAGTAATTATTTAAATTTATGAATTTATTTAAAGTAATTAATTTAAACCTTTAAAACGATCTTCTTATAAAAAATAGATAATTAAGTAAAATACAATAATTAATTATTTTAATTTCTGTTTTAACTATGTTTTAAAGTAATAGTGCATTAATTATATTATAAAATATATTAGGTACAATTAATGTTTATTTTGACTTATATTTATTATTTTAATCAAATATAAATTTAATCAAATTAAAGTAATTACAAAATTGTATTTTCTTTCATAAGTATATGTTAAATTTTAAATAATATATATAAATAACAACATCCTTCTTAATCTCTAAACTAATCAGAAAGTTAGATTCATTAAAGTTACATATTTGAAAATAATATTAAGAATATAATATTTTCAATATGAAAAATTTTATAATTAAACTAAAAATCTATTTCTTAACTTTATAAGATTTTAATTCACTCCTAATTAAATAAATTTATACTTTCTTAAAAATCCATTCTTTTTAATTTTACTAAAAGAAAACTATTTGATCTTAATTAATAAAGATAAAAATGATATATTTTGCATTTTTTCTAAAGGAAATAAGTAGTTATTTTATTTAGTTTTTTAAATACCCTATCAGAATCTGTAAAGCGAATTATGAATTAATGATTAATTAACTATTAAATTCCTTTATATAATTTTATTTTATTACTAAAAATGCAAAATTACAAATGGCTTACATTTTTTACTTAATAGTTATTTTAAAGTTTTTGGATTTTTATCTTCTTTAATTTTATCAATTAAAGTAGCTTTAAATTTAACAAAATGTTTTTATAGTTGTAAAATTTATATCATAATAAATAAAAAACTCATTTAATTTTTTATTATATATCATATATTTTGCATTAATGTATTAAAAATAGCTAATTCATAATTATGAGAATTTATAAAATTATATAAATTTGTATTTTGGTATACTACCAATTTAAATATTTTCAAACCGTATAATATACAGTATATGGTTATTTTTCAAAAAGTGGCATACATTCTATCTCTAATATTAATACAAATTAATAAATTGAAATAAAATATTACTAAATCAATTTTATCAGCTACTTTAAGTATATTATTTTAAAAGTAACTATTTAATAACAAATCTAATATAAATCTAATCTATAAAATAAAGCTTATACTATCTTAATTGCCATATTTTAGAATTAAAATTTATCCAAAATATTTAATATTTTCTTGATTCCGATTTCAATAAGATAAGCAATATGTTGAGAAGATGTGTTTAGAAAATAATAAAAGATTTTCTAAAAAAAGTGAATAGATTCTTTTAAATTTTGATTAGATTTCCCAAAAATGTACTTTAATAATTACATTACTCCTTTAATAAAACCTAAGTATAATTGAATAAATTTTGGAAATTAATTATATAAAACCACAATTGATTGAAACTTAATATTAATAATAATTTAATTCAAACAATAAATCTGAAGAAATAACAAATGAGTTTTTAGAAAAAATCAACAAATTTAATCCTAATTTCTTTGGTTATTTTAGGTTGTGTATATACCTAAAGAATATCAATACCCTTGAAGACCAACTAAAATGAAAATCTATATTTCTCTGTTAAATATGGTACTAAATAGTGTGAAGTCAATGTTCTTCCATCTATTTATTGTTACTCTAACATCATCACAGAAACAACAGAAAAAGCTGAAAATTGTGGTGCTTCATTTGTTAGTAATACTACCTTCACAGCAGGAAAAGATTACATGGCACCTTTTTAACTTGATGGTACTTAAGCCACTCTATACTACACAGTTCCTACTGAAAAACAATCATCTTTCTATGGTGTAAATGAACTTTGTTTTGGATAATTACTTTATGAAGGCTCAAGAAACACTCTCATAGAACTTTTCTAAGCTGGATTGCTTACAGAAGAAAGAGTTTATTTTAGCTTAAATAGTTCAAAGAGTTAAAATGGTTTTATTGGTGAAATAGATATTGGCGCTCCTAACCAATCTTTGATCAAGAAGGGTGATAATTTTGTAGAATTATAAAGAATCTCTGGTGAGAGCGCTTACACTGCTGTTTCTAATAGTAATTTAAAACTCTTTGGATAAAAATTAGATACTCGTAATGTTGTTTATATTTCATTGGATTCTCCTTTCCATTAATTCACTATCTTAGCTTTTTAAAGTATTCTTAAAATTTTTGGTTAATTAGGAATCTAGTATACTTATTTGGTAGACTAAAACTATTAAGTTTTATTACCCTCTATTAAAAAGCTTTAACCTTTTGAATTATCTTTAATCCAAAAGGATAATACTTAATTCCCTATTACTATTAAACCATCTCAATATACTAGATTACTTGCCAATGGTCAATATGAATTATTGATTAAACCTTTGTTCTACACTAGTTCTATTTCTCTTAGTTATACTATCTTTGAATCTTATTATGTGGGTTTCGACTTACCTCATTAAACAATTATTATTGCTAAAAAAGCTGAGCAATAAGTTCATAACTTTAGAGGATCTTCAAATTTATCTGAATGATAATATGTTTATCTGTAATTCTATATATATATAATTTAGTAAAAAATATCAATTTATAAAAGATTAAACATTAAATGAATTTGCTTTCTTAATTTATTCTTCTTTATTTCATATTTTAAAATATTAGATATTTTCAATCAATTATTTGTAATAAATAAAATTATTTAAAAATACTCAAAAAGTTTATAAATGAATAAATTTACACTGTGTAATCAACAATAAATTGAATCCAATATTTAAAAAGTTTTCAATGATATATTTGAGAATTTTTTAAAAAAAAATAAATCAATTTCCATCACTGGTTATAATCAATGACCCCCCCCCCCCCCCCCATCAATATAATTTATATAAAGTATTTTATAAATTGAATTGAATTAATTTTTTTAAATTTTAGTATAAATGATGAGGTGAATGTAATCACTTATTAAATAAAATATCTTTTTCTTCTTTGAATTTAAAATATTTGATTTCTAAAAAGAGATAGCTTTAATTCAAAGTAGGTTGAATAATGTATATTGAATTTCTTCTTTCAGCATGATTTTAATTAAAAACCAAAAAACATATAATCTTTAATCCAAAATAAATAGTCTTAGAATCTTATTATTAAAACAAATTAGTATAAGATTTTAATAATTCAAAATAAATTAATAAGTTTCATTGCTATTTGTTAAAACCAAATTCTATTAATTGTTCAAATATTGATAGTATTTTTTCTTTCGTTATTAATAAATGATATTAATAATCCTAATAATTTTAATATCTATTATGAGACCTTTATAATTTATTTAACAGTGTTATAAAGAAAGAAAATTCATTTGATTTTACAAGTTACAATTCATTTTAAAAAAATTATTAATAGACTTAAGTTAACATTCATGAGACATGGAGATTCCCTACACTTTAATAATTTCCATTAAGTTTAGTAATATTCTTACTATTTAATAAGTTAACCAAAATTAAATAAAAGATCTTTATCTATTATTTTTACTCATTTTCTGATTATTTTATTTACTAATTATTATTTCATTTTTCTTTTTATATATTTATTTATTTTAAATTTATATTAAACCTTTACAAATGATAATAAAATTAGATTTTAAAAGTAAGTAATATATAAAAATTTGTAAATGCTATTTATCATCCTGATTAAACTCTAAAAATACAATTAAAGAAATTCTTTGGCATAAACCTTAATTTTACTTATTCTCCCCAACTACAAAAAGATCCTTTACAATTTTATTATTTAAATTCTTGTGATATTGTATTTTATTCCAAATAGTCCCAATAAGGTAAAATTATTTCTTTAGCAGTATATTTTTAATCTTTCAATTTATCAGATAGTAGATTATAAACTTTATATATTCTACTTTTTTAAGGTTTTTTCTGAATAGAAAACATTACTATATAAACTAATTAATCTTTTCTTAAAAAATTAGCACAGTACTTTACAAAATTACTAAAAGAAAATTATAGGATATTCTTAAATTAAAATAGAAAATAATATTTTTCTCATTTTTTCTAAATGAAGATTATGAAAATGGATCATATCTCAGTAGATAAATTTTATTTATTGTTAAAAATGATTTGAAGATAACAATCTAATAAGCGTAAAACATTCTTATATCAAGAAAACTACTATTGCAATAAAGTATTTATATTTACTACATTTATAGTCTCAAATATGGTTAATTTATATAATCTTTAAAATATCATAGAATATTTCTTACAATTTATTAAATCCTAATTTAACCTTATCTTAGTCAGTCTAAATTAGTGATTGGTTATCCCTTAAATTCCTTTATAATTTTTTTGATCACATAATAAAGTTGTAAAATACAAATTATTATCACTTTTTAATTCAAATATTATTTTTATTTTTTGAAATGTTTATGTTAGAGCTGATCTTCTATAATGATCTTTCATTTAAGTATCTTAATATTGGGTTTTCTTAATTTTTATTTTTAAAAATAATTCATATATAATATGGCATACATATTGAGATTTATATTCAAAATTTTAGAAAATTTTTGTGTAATAAGATATTTAAATATTGTAAGATTATTTGAATAATATATTAATAATTAAATAAAAGAATTTCCGAAATTAATGAAGTAATACTTTTGAATTTTGATCCAGATTAGCTAAATAATAATATTTGTTTATTAAAATTTAAACTTGGTTTACTTATCTAAATTTTTTTAAAAATTAAATTTAAATACCACAATTCAACTTAACTTTATTTATATAACTAAAATAAAAAATCAATATTATTAATAAAAAATGAGTTTTTAGAAGAAGTCAATTAACTTAATCCTACTTTTATTGGTTGTCTTGGGTTGTATATTTGCTTAAAGAATATCTATGCCCTTGAAAGTTAAAGAAAATGGACAATTATACTTCTCTGTTAAGATTGGTACTAGATAGTGCTAAGTTGATGTTGTTCCTAATATTGAACGTTGCACTAACCTTATTACATAAACTTCTTTCTAAACTAGCTATTGCGGTGCTACATTTTATAATAGAAGTTCCTACACTAAAGGAATAAATTACAGCTCAATTATTTAACTTAATGAAATTGAAACCAATATTATCTACACTGTTCCTGATTAATAAAATCCTTAATATGGGGTAAACTAATTATGTTTTGGATTCTAGTATTTTGATGACCAAAGAAACTTTCTCATCCAAATTTTCTAAGCTGGATTGCTTACAGAAGAAAGAGTTTACTTTAGTATAAATGATTCTAAAACTTAAGATGGTAAAATAGGTGAAATCGACATAGGTGCTCCTAATAAACGTTTGATCAAGAAGGGTGCTAAGATTTAAGAATTAAAAAGCGAACATGGAGGTGATTTTTTCACTGCTATTTCTAATAATAGTTTAAAATTCTTTGGATAATAATTAGATACTCGTAGTCTTGTTTTTGTTTCATTGAATTATCCTCACCATTATTTCACTAGTGCTGCTTTTGAAAAAATACTTATAATTTTTGATATGTTAGAAATTAAATATACTTATTCCAAAGAAAAAAACAATTAAGTTTTGTTGCCCTCAATTGAAAAGCTCAAACCTTTCGAATTTTCCTTAATCCTAAAGAATGATACAGAATACCCTATTTCTTTGAAGCCAGCTTAATACACTAGATAACTTGCCAATGGTCAATATCAATTATTGATTCAACCTTAGCCCTAAGCTCGTTCTATTGTTCTTAGTTACTCCCTCTTCGAAGCATACTATGTTGGCTTTGATTTACCTCATAGAACTATTCTCATTGCTGAAAAGACAAAGGAATAAATTGATAACTTAAGTGGATCTTCAGATATTTCTGAATGATAATAATAATATTTTTAATTGTAATTCAATATATAATAATAAAAAATAAAAAAATTTTACAAAATATATAATAAATAAAATGAATTTAATTTTTTCATTACTTAAAAATATTATCATTTATTTTTTCTTATTTTAGATCCTATAAATATTAAATGTTATTTATTTTTGCTTAAAAAAATTTAAAAATGAATAAAAATTCATTGTTACCAATTTATTAGTGCATATTTGGTTGGGTAAGATAGAAAGTGTTTTTGCTATTTTAAGATTTTTAAATATTTAAATAAAAGAAATCAAATAACTGGAAACAAAATATAGAGTAAAATTCATTCCTATTAATCTATCTAGTTTATTAGATACATTTAAAAGGCAAGCAATTTATTATTAAATAGGAGTACTCATTTATTTTTCAAAAAAAATAATTCTTTCTAGAAGTTTGAATTACATTTTTAGGGAGATCTTCATAGTAAGAATAAAAATATAATAACTATTTAAAATAAAAAAATTAGTTGAATTAATTTGTAGAAATTAAGAAAGCCATCCTATCTAAATAATATTATTTAAATGTTATATATAAGATAGAATATAATTATTATTTTAAGTTTTCTTAAATGATCTATAAAATTTCAGTTTAAAGATTAGAATGATACAATATACTATTCACTATCTACCAAGCTATTTATCTATTTATAATTTAAAAAGTAATACTGTAAGCTATGTTATTTTCCCCCCCCCCCCCCTACTATCATTTTATTATGGCCTGGGCGAAAATAGGGGGGGGGGGGGGGAGGGCAAAAATAACGTAGCTTACTGTAATTAATTTCATTTTTTATTTAATTCACTATTTTACATTAGATTCATTAATACAAATCTCAAAAATACAAATTAAATTTTACTATCCTTTAACTTTTGTAAATTTTTTATCGAATATTTAATATTTAATCTTCATTAAGCTCATTCTATCTAATTTTATAAAATTGAATATAGATTGGTTCTATTTAAAAATGTAGATTTACTTTAAATTGAGTGATAATTAAATTAAATTCTAACACTTATTAAGTTCTTTGATAAGTAATAAGATATCTATTCCATTTAAGCTGCATCTTTAATTTAGTAGTTAATAAAGAAATAAAGATTAATGTTTGAAAATTTTACCTTTAAAAATTAAGATTCAAGTAAGCTAGTTAATTAAATTTCCTTAAATAAGAAGACATAATCTCTATCTTAGTTTTATTATTCTGATTATTACTTTTTAAAATTGTTAATAGATTTTAATAATTCATATTTATTTACTTTATTTCAATTGTAAGAGAGTTTAAAGATGAACATTTTTCTAAATTTTCTAAAAGATCTTTTAGGTAAGCCTATTTTAATATACTTTGGCTATTTGATGTAAAAAACAATTCAATATTTTTATTAGGCGAAAATATTTTACTTAAATCTCAAAATAAATTGGGTAATGGAAGAGCTTTGAGATATCTATGACCCAAGATTCTTGAAGTTTAGCTAATCTTAACAATAACTATAAATAATTTAAAAAAATTGAATTAATTTAATTTAGTAAACATAATATCAATATTATTTTTCAGCTTAAAGAAAATAAGAATTTTTTTTAAAAAATAGCTAATTTTAAATTAGATAATATTGATAAACCTAGACATTGAAAGCTATTAATAAAATTACCTAAAAGATAATTCTAATTTATTAACATGATTTCTTAATTCTGAGATAATTAAATTACAAACTTAATAACTTTTTGAATTCCTGTTTTATACAATTAAAAATGAAATCTTATTTATCTAATTATAAAAGATGCTACTATATATGAAAGATTGTCTCTTAGAGGTTAGAACATCTTTTTAAATATTGGCCCAATTTTTGTACATAAAGTTTATCATATTTCAATTAACTAGTTAATTAATATAAATAAAAGTTAAATTTTATAATTATGTATTAAATGCATACATAAAAATGAAAGTGATTTTTTATAAGTTTCTACATTTAATCATCTCTTCACCTAAATATTGGAGATCTTTTTCCTTAACTTATTTATTGCTAATAATGAAAAAAAAGAGTTATTTTAATTATTATTTAATTAAATAATTTAATACTTAAATATCCATACTAAATTCCTTAAGTTTACACAACTACTAATCACCTTCCCTGTCTTTTAGTAATCAGTTTTAATACTATTTAATAAAATTAATGTTTATTTTTGTGTCATTAATAAAATTATTACTTTATTTCGAAAATTCCATTTTTAATGAATAGATAGTTTTAAAGATTAATCTAAAGCTATTTTATTTATTAAAAAAACAATAAAAAAATAATTAAGGTGATTTATAATTTAGCACAAAACAAATAATTTAATTGTCTAATAAAATATATTATAAAAATCTTAAGTAATTGTTTAGAAAATCTTACTTAATCTAGCTTAAATTATTCTTCAGTGCAAAATTAACTTAAAAAATCAAGATAATCAGAAAATAAAATTTCTTCAATATAATAGAAACTTTAATCTGTTTTACTCATAAGATCATTATTATCTTCTATGTTAGATGTTAGATAATATTTTTTAGTGATTTTTTACTCTGGCCAAAGAGTTATTTGACTTAATTGGCTATGCAAATTTGTATAAATTAGCCCTGTTGATTGTATTAAAGATTTTTGAAAGCTTATTTTAAGAGCTACCTATTATTATATTCGCTAATTATAGCATTTAACTATTAAAGATTGTTTATTATTTGTAAAGTATTCAATTCGAGTATATGCCACTCTTTTCTATAAAAGTAATGAAACTATTTCTTCTAAATTGGGTTTCAAAACACATTCTTAAGAAATTCTCTTTTATATTTAGTTTAAAATAGCTCTTTTTTATTTAGCTATAACGATTCCCATAGATTGCTAAATATTAATTTTTTTTCAAAAATAATTATTTATTTAATAATTCCCAATCTAAATTTAGCTAAATTTAATTGGAAACGGTTACATGAATAAATTAAAATAGACAGAAGCGAAAAAGATTTGCAATAGCCATTTAAATAATAATAGATAAGTAGTTCAGGTTGTATAAACTTATCGAAGAATAAAAGAAATTAAATTAAGATATGAAAAAGAAATAAAAATTAGTCAAACTAATAAACAAACAAAGAAACATGACATAATAAGATGTAAATATAAATAGATTTCAATACTTTTTGACAAGTTTATCATTTTTCCATTCTCCAGTTGTAAAATCGATTGCATCTTCATACATATAGTTACCGTTTCCATTTGCTAAATTATTAACGAATTACCCTACAAAGTAGTCATTATTTGAGTAAGTTATAGTACCAAACCCATCCTTTTTACCTAATTTAAAATCTCCTTCATATTTCACCCAGTACTCTTACAGTAAAGATAAATCAGAATAGTATTTTTCTTTGACTTAAGCAATAAATTGTCTTTATAGTTATTCTACTTAGGCTTATGTCATTTAAGGTGTAATTGATTAGCGATATACTAATAATTACTATTCACTTAACTATAATTTCTTAGGTTCTTTATTGAAGAGTGTACCGAACCCATGATATAAATCATCTTCCCACTTTCCTTCGTATTTGACTTATCCGCTTTAGAAGTATTGAGTACCTTTACCCTATTAATATTTATATAAATTTAACATTTTTAATTAAACCAAAAATTTAATTTACATGACGTTTATTATTTTTCCATTCTCCTTCATATTTTTATTGATTACTAAAGATAAAAACACCAAATCCATGTTTTTTACCATCAAGGATATCTCCTTCATATATGTTACCATTTTTATATCTAATTGTCTAACGGGTTAGATTTTTATTGATAATTTTGGGGAGTTCAGGATTTTCAATGAAGAGTTATTTTGAAGTAGATGTTAGCATTATTTCATTTTGCTAACCTGGAGAGACATTATCATTCTTTTAAGGAGAGTGATATCCACCACTTATATTTTAATTATCTTCATTGATATTATGTTAATTGTGAGTGTTAGGAGATTAGAATTATGATTAATATTATTAACCTCCTAGATTATTTAAATTATTTTAAAATGTTTGTTGTTAGTTCATATTTGTTTAAGCCAATGTATTTCCAGCAGCTGGTGGTCTTTATTTATTCGGTGAATGATGGGTAAAAGGAATTTCATAGTTATTGAGTGGCTTATTACTCTAAATAGGATTTTAAAATTGTAATTATTTTTCTTAATAGAGTCCTTATGTGTTTGTATTCTATCCATAATTATTAATCATAGTCTAATGTTATTAATCTATGAAATTCATTTGAGGGATTTAATTTTAGTTTTCATTTAAATTGACTCTCTAACTTGCAGGATTTAGCATAATATTGTCCACTTAGAATTGAATATCTGCCCTTTAGCTTTATCTGAAAAGCTATTCTGTTAGATAAGATGTTTTAGCAATTGATTCTTTGATAATATTGAGAGCATCCTATTGTTAAATCGCTTTAATAATAATATCTTTTTCTGTTAACTATTTTTATTCTTTGTCTATTTCCTCTCTAAGTTATTTTTTCTTTAACTCTTCTTACTTCTTCTTTTCTATCTCTTAATCAGACATAAAAGAAGATGGCTTCATTTTGTACAAATTAGGGACTTAAACCATCTAACAAATCCTTCTACCTTATAATTTACTACAAAAGCTTAGTTTTCTGTCTAAAGTACGAAAATCAGGTCTATATCTTTCATCTAACATACACATTTCTTAGATTTATTATGAATAATCAGATGAGTATCTTTATTAAATTCTATTAAGTTTTTCGTTTAAAACATCTTAGTTTATAGAATGGTCAACTAAGGAATAAACATCAGAGCAAGACTCGAATAGAGATAAATGAATCATAAGCATACCCAAAGTAAAAACATCACTTTTATATTCATTATGAACAGGATTTTATATTCTATTACCATATTAAGTAAAGAGTAAAGGAGAAAGATAAGTATATTTGTCGAATTAATTTAATTGGTTCTCATAATTTGTTTGATATCCCATCAACTAAGCATCTGCTAACTTGAATAATTTTACATTCTTATGGTTTATAGTAATATAAAGGGTATCTAATCTTAAGGATTAATGTGTTAAATCTCTCTCTTACATATATTCCAAACCACCTACTAAAGAGTCCAAAATAAACCACAATTCATCTTCAGAGAAGCCTTAAATCTTATCTTTTCTAATAGAAGATAATAGATCAGTCTCTACACTGTCGAATAACATAAATACCTTATAAAAAGTTGCACAAAAGCTTTCTACCTTAGTACTGCAGCAAGCTAAATTTATAAAAAGATGATAATATTACTAATTGATTTTTTAATTTGGGAATGTAATTCATTTTTAGAATAAATCGTTTCTATAAATAATTAATAGAATCGAATAAACAATTATTATTCATTAACTTGAAAATAGTATTTTGTTTTAATATAATTTCAGATGCTATTTATTAACTATTTATATATCCTGCCTTTGAAATTATTATAAGTGCATTATGATTAATATTTATTTATTTCAAACTTCCATTTTCTTTTTCCAGAAATAGAATAATTATAATAATAAAAATATGTCATTGTTTATTTTTTTTCTTTGTGCATTTCATAAATTTTTATCATTTTTATCTATGAATTGAAATTTATTTGAAATCATAGGTATATTTTTAGTTCATTATTTACCATGAAGTTGAATCAAATTTGGATGCTATAACTCTTTCTAACGTTTAACCCACATTTCCATCTACTCCAGTAACTCCTCTTCGCTCTTTGTAAATACTTCCTTCAAGTAAATTCGAAAATTCTTGTTGTGGAAGCATCGATATACCTCAACATTTCCTAAATATTAATCTTTATGATTGTGTTCTGCTAAAACAAAATTTTTCATAATTGTTTTAAATCTTGTTTCATTATCTGTATCTACTAGAGCATCATCATTACTTTGCAATTCAGCATTTACATTCTTATTTGTATCTATATCATCTTTTCCTAAAACTAATGATTCTAATTATCCCATTTGCTAATTATTTATAGAGTATCTTCTCTATCAAATTTTTTATTTACTCCTGCCTAGTTAGTTGATTCTTAAAAATTGAATTTTTAATAATGTAAATTTAAAAGGATTTATTAAAGGAAGATTTATAAATATCAAAAAGAATAACGAGATGTAATTATCATGTACTTCAATTTGTAAAAAAGGATAATTAGGTTAATTGCTAATATAATCGTTAAAGTATTTAATGTATAAGAATATTCATTAAGCAAATAATTAATTCATATACTATAAACTATTAGTTTAAATAAAGGATGCTAAGTCATTTTAAACTTTAAACGAAAAACTAGTTAGAAATGGAGTAGAAAAAAAAAAAAAAAATCTCACTTTAATTTGTAATACTTTAAGATCAATGAAAATCTAATATTTTTGATAATTTAGGTATTATTTATTCCAATTTTCTTTGGTAGATGAGATAAAAAATGTTGATTGTCTGAATTCGGAAATTTCCATCAGCAATGTTTGTGCTAAATGGGTAGTAAGAAACTCAGTCTAATTTTGCGAAAACTATGTGCTTATCCAGTCTAAATCTGAATAAACTAGAAATAGTTTTCGCTTGGTTTGTTATTGAATATAACAGATTTATTTGATTTATAAATAATAAGTATCAATACTAATACAGTCGCTTATCTTAAATAAATTGAGTAATTATAAGTATTATTTATATCTCTAAACAAAAAAATTATGGTTTTTCTTAATTATACATTAATAAATAATCTAAAAATATTAATCATTCACTCATTGATACATAGAATTTAATTGTCAGGATAACAAACCATTTTATAATCAGTTCTTAGCATCTAAATATTTTTAGAACATATTAAAATCAATTTTAAAATCTACAAAATTAATTTATACATAATAAAATTAATATTAAAAATCTAATTTAATTCTATTAAATCTATTGAAGAATAACTCAAATCCTTCAGTCTTTTGTGACAAAAATCTTAAAGCAAACTACTTTCTAAAATCAGATTAATTTACAATATTGACTGATTTCTACTTAATTTCCTCAATAACATTTTCTAGTATTATAAATATCTATTTGATAAGAAAAATATGTTGGTAGGAAGACAAATGGGTATTCATTAATTTTTCTTTTCGATAAGTGAATAAAAAAAACTATTTATTATTTTTTATGAGTGAAAATATATATTTATGTTAATTAGGATTTAATATTAAAAACTAATTTCATTTCAGTAAATTTTTTAATTTTTATTCATCAGATATAGGATAAATTTTACTATCAGATATCTTATTAGTTTATTTCAATACACTTTCAACCTATTTTTTATTCTTTTCATTCATTCTAACTTACAAACATAAAAATCCAACCAAATTGCCAAATTATAATGAATAAAAACTACCTATCGCTTTTAAACTTGATTTTAATACCCAATATTCAATAAAAAGCTTTGTCTAAATATCTTACAGATATCATCCCTCTCATACTAGCTTTCATTATTGAACATTCATTTATCAATTATGCATATAATTAGCCTTGAATTAATAAATATTCTACTTCAATCCTAATAGATTTATTTATTGTATTAATCTTTTAATTAGAATAAATTTTATTGTTAAAATAACTTAACTTGAATGATGATAAAAAAAAGATAAGTGAAAAATATTATCAGTTGAAATTAATGATAGAAAGGTAGTAAATGAAGAATTAAAAATAGGTTGGTGGTGAAATTTTGAGTAAGAAAATTAACCAAATTCATTGTCTTATAAAAATTCAGAAAACGATAATTATAATTGAAATTTGCGCGAAATAAAATTTATAAAATTTGTTGGGATGATTCTATTGAAAGTAGATCAATAATTAATTATCAATAATTTAAACTGAAAAATTTCAAATTTTTATGGATTCTAACGATCTATTATTATAAATTATTAAGTATAGATGAAAAGAAATCAAAAAGAATTAAAAAGGAAATATCGTAAATTTAAAGTTATGGAGAGAAAATGTAAGTTCATTTAAATTTTCTAACGTTTAAATTTAAATCAAGAAAATTATCAAAATACTTAGATTAAAAGTAAAAAAATATTTAAAAAATTAGGCTAAAATAAAGAATCTATCATTTCCCAAAAAGTTAAATAATCAAGCAAAATTTTTTAATAAATTAAACTGACTATGATGTTGGGTTTTATTTATGTAATAATAGTAAATTATAGAATTTAATAAGAATTTAGTAATAAATAAAATAAATGAAGGAATTAGATATTTTTTATGAAGCTATTTTAACTACAAATTAAATCCTTTATTAATTCTTAATTAGCTGTATATATTGGAAACCATATGAGATGAAAAATATCAGTTAATAACTAAGAAACTTATTTGTTAATTAAGAAGATTTTCTTTCAATTACAATAAAGTATTTTGGGAGTGTTTTCTCTAACTTAGATACTTAATTTAATTGTAAGGAATATTTTCATATCTTTTCCCAAGAATAAACCTTTACAAAACTCTCCTTTGCTAGCAGATTAAGATAAGCCAGCTAGTTTTAGATAGGCTTTTATATTAAATTAAAGAATTAGATTGCGAATGTTAGCAAGCGATGCTAAGTAGAGTAGTGAATTCAAAAATTTATTATAGCAATATAATTATTTTGCGGATTTTCTATTTATTTATTTAAACGAAAAATAAACAAAAGATACATTAGAACCAGAGTTAGCGAAAAATATTAAAGAAATATTTGATTTCCTTAATATTAGATTCAAATTTCTCAGATATTTGAAAAATATCTAAATAAAGAAATTTATTCGGTCTTTCTAAGCAAAAATTGTCTTTTTTAAAAAAGAAAAAGGGGGAATAAATAAAAACAAAAATGTATTTAAAAGTGTAACATTAGAAAGAGAATATAAAGTAAAACTAATATAGATTTATAGCCTAACTGTATGATATTGTTTTCACCAAATAAAATTTTAACGTCCAGGATTAATAAAGAAGAGGAGGAAAAATGGAGGGAGTGTAAAATTAAGAAAATGGAGGTTTTTGAAAAACAAAACTAATGGCATGTTTACTTATTTCTGGATTTTTGGATTACTAAATAAAAAGATGATTGGGATTTTTGATGAAAAAGGAGATTAGAATGAATTCGAAGTAGAAATGAATTAAGTGAAATAATTTGACTTATCTTTTGAATATAAGAATTAGAAATCTTATTAATTATTAATTTGAGTATTTGGGCCATTTCATTTAAAAAGTAACACTTTTAAATGAATGAATTTAAATATGTGAGTGAGGAAAATCGTGTTTTTTTGTTTGTAAGCCTTTTTAAAAATTTGAAATTTAGGTTGAAATAAAGTGTGATCGAAGATGTTTAAAAACTTTTGATAATTTCAAAGAATAATATTTTTAAAAGACCAAAAAAAGTGGGTGTTTGATATTTACTTTTAATTTGATGGGGAAAAACAAATTCAATTGATTTAAAGAAGAAAAAAAAACACAGGCAAATTTGATGAGAAATCAGCATTCATTAAATAAATATAAGCAAACTGTTAATAATTTTAATTTCTTCGTGTTTTATTCGTTAATTTGATGCTAAGATAAGGAATTATCTTTATTTGGTTGAATTCCTTTTGATTAATTGAATGACTTAAAATTTATAATGCTTTTTTTCAAATAAAATAAAATTAAACACACAAGAAAAAAAAGCAAAGAAACAATCAAATAAACAAACACACAGAATACGATTAAAATTTTAAAAATTTCGAAAGATAAAAGCACCGGCGCAAATAATTAAAATAAATAAAAGTAAAAAACAAAAAAACAAAACATAAAAAGAAAGTTTGTTTTATAACTACATTCTTCCTTCAAAAAGGATACTATTCTAAACTGCCTTAAAAGTAGAGACAGATATTCAGACATAAACTAAACAAAGTCTACTCTTTCAAAAAAAAACATTATAAATAAATAAAATCAGGATGAACAATAGTGATTAAAACCAACAAGGAAATAGCACTCTACACTCCGCTGGCAATCTCCTTCAGTTTGATAACCTCTCCATACTTCGTCCCTCTGATTTAAACGTATATTTATTTTTTAATTTATTCATATATATTTAAGATCGATCAAACATACCTAACTTTCTTCTTATTTTTTAATCTTAACTATCATTGAAAATTTACATGCAGCCTCAAAAATTGCTTTTTTTCCTTAATTCTAAACTGGCAGTTTAAAGATCTTAATAAACATAAATTTTGATTTCATTCAAATTTTGTTGTTTTCTCTCACTAACTATCATATAAATTCCCTACTAATCCTTTTCATTTCTAAACAAATTAAACAAGCCTACATTACCCTCCCTTCTTTACTTACCTAATATATTTTTTATTCATTTTCTTCTTCTACCTCTCATCCCTTTCTTTTCCTACATTAAAATGAAGATTTTTGTAAAATAAATGATAAATTTTAGTAGCGAGAGAAGATACTTTTTAAAATATTCCATTTCTATATGCTTACTTATTTAATTTCAATAAAAATTAGGCCAATTTTTCAAAAGGATTTTCTACTTCTTTTAAGCCTGTATCCTCATTGAATTTAAATGGTGGAAGTATAATAAAGCCTGTAGCTCTTAAAAGGCCTTCTTCATAGGTATCCACTCCCTTAGCTGGTTTGTCCAATTTCTCCTCTTTCTCAAACGCTGCAGGTAACGGATTAAAGAAAGCCATACCTCAAATAAGTACTTAAGAGTTAGAAAAAGAAAATATTTCAAACGCAACTTTCTCATTCTTGACATCTCAATTATAATAGTAGTTTGGTCAAGTAAGTGATATGATGCAATAATCATCTCCATCATGCTAATAAAAGCAAAACAATTTAATAGGTAGCTAAAACTAAGACAATAACATCATTTTAATGCAAGCTCATTAACTTGCCCAAGCATTATTAGAGTAATCAAAAGGGCAATCTAATTAATAATAGTAGTAGCAATAGATCCAATAATAATAACAATAAAGTAATAGCAGTATAGAAGACCAATTGATTAGAGAACTCCAACTTTCCCTTCAATTTGAATTAAATCAGTAATAAAACCAATCTACTCCCCTTTCTTCCTCTACTTTAATTAACTTAGCTTAGGAATAGAATCTCAATTCAAATTCTTCTCCTTTATTGCAATTCCTTTCTTCTGAAATTATTTAAAATGAATTTAATCAAACTCCTCTTCATAATAACAATCCTATTAATAAACAATCAAGCAAAGATAGTTCTTGCTTAATTGATGCCAAAAAGTTTATGCCTGCTTCTGAAGAGTAGGATGAAGCTACTTCTCCTTGTCTTATAAAGAAGAGAAAAGTTCAAAAGAATTTAAAGTCTAGTTAATAGAACTTAAATGAATAAAAATCTGAAGAAATGGAGTAAGAATCCTGTAATTAGGAAAATAAAGAACAAAGATCTTCTTCCTCTTTGTAATAGGGATAGATTAAAGAAGTTAAGCTCGTTTAGAAGAAGTAAGGCACTTTAAGTAAAAAAGGTTAGAAGAAAGGTAAAAAGGCATCTGAAAATGTGTAATAATAAGAATGCACTCAAGATGAATAGAAAAATAGTTCAAAGGATTTAGATTTGATTCAAAGTGAAGATGATCAAGAAAAGTGTGAAGATGGAAAAGCTCTTTCTGCAGTCTCTTCTGAAAAGGAACTCTAAAATGAATAAGATTAATAAAATATGGAAGATGAAATGGAAGAACAAAACCAAGAAGAATCTTCTTCTGAAGATGATAAGGAAAAGTAAACTTTAAGCTAATAATAGCAAAAAATACTTCTTCAAATAGGTGAAAACTAAGGAAATGGAGCCAATAAAAAGACTAGGGTATGCAATTGTAAGAAAACTAAGTGTTTGAAACTCTACTGTGATTGTTTTGCTGCTGGTGAATTTTGTGGTGGTGATTGTAATTGCTGTGATTGCAGCAACACCGTTTCTAATAAAGAAGCTAGAAATAAAATAGTAGAAGGCCTTTTAGAAAAGAACCCTTTCGCTTTTAATGTTAAAGATATTGAAGTTGAAGAAGTAACTTAATTGAGTTTAAAAGCACAAAAGAAATTGGCATCTAAAAAGGGATGTAACTGTCGTAGATCTGGCTGCTTAAAGAAATACTGCTAATGCTACCAAGATGGATTATAATGTGGTGAACATTGCAAATGTAATGGTTGTGAAAACTGTGAAAAGCCTGCCAAAAAACTCTTCATAGCTGAATAAAACTCTTTATCTCTTCAATCTTAGGCTAGTAATTCTTCTAATTTAGCTAACAACATCCCCCTAAATGGCTAATCCTAACTTCTAAATAATAATGTAAGCTTAATCAAATCAAACTCTAACATTTTATCTTTAAGTGAAACTCAAACAAAGTAATATCAAACTTCTCCTTCATATAGTAATCAATTGAATATACAATAAAATATTAATAAGACTAACAAGTCTATTAGTAGCACTAGTAGTAACAATAATAACAATACTCAAACAGGCTTTAATTTCAATTCCAACAACTCAGCTTATAATAATAGTAATAGTAACTAATTAAATAATAATATGGACGATAATACTCAGTAGTTTATGCTAACATAACTTCTCAGTAATATGGTAACATAATAGAATTTATTCTTAAATAATCCCCTTATTTAGTTAGCCACTTTGTAGGCATCTATTTAATAAACCTTAATGCAATAATCTTAATAGAATAACTATGATAACTCTATAGAATCTTTATTACTCTAAGCTGCCGCAGTTGCTGCTTCTACCTCTTTCAAAGATACTTCCAGATTGAACAAGTGAAGAAACCAAAATCTCTAATCTAATATTAATGTAATAGTAATTATAAACCTCTCTATCTCTCACTATATCAAAATATAACCAACTAAACAAATCATAATTACTTCTCTCCTTCCATTCTCTTTATCTCTCTTAATAAAAATAATAATAACAATAACAACTAATCCCCTTACTTTATGTGAGATTTCCTCTTTTTTCTTTCTCACAATTTAATTAATTAATTATTTCATTATTATTAATAAAAAATAATAACAAAAAATATCGATTTACTTCTTCTCCAACTTCCTCTTCTCATTTTCGCCACTCAAATAATTAAAAATTGCTCAGTGTTTCACTTATAAACTAATTTTAATTATTTTTCTGGTGAAAAGGTATTCCCCTAATTTTCTATGAGACATGTTTTAATTACTTGAATCTAATTATTACCTGCTTGTAAGTAAACAAAGTACAAATCTTACTGGATAAATATCAGAAAAGGAATAACATATTATGAGACTAGCTAAAAAAATGCTTAATATAAAAATCTACATGAGGAATCTTTAAGAGATCTTTTCTTTGGATAATTTTCAAAAATTCTCTTAGTTATTAATAACCAGACAATATATTTTGATAGAGATTGGAATATAAATAAATTTTATTTAGATAAAAATAATTAATTTTTATTTATAAAGACTCAATCACTCACAGTCTATCCAATTAATTAACCTACACTTGAACTGATAGACATGTTAAACCAAGAGTATCTCTACTCAGATAGAAAGAATTAATAACGAGAGACTTTAATTAAAAATATTGAAGAAGAAACATTAATTTATAATGTAGCATGTTTAAAAGTGTAAGACAATCAGTCAGTCAGACAGAAAGACAGATTGAAAGAAATAAATTAAAAATAATATAAGTATAATGAGAGAAAAAATTTATTTAAATTTAAGTAGTTATTATAAAAATAAATAAATAAATTATTCTAATTGAATAAAGTAATTTAAAATCTATTGTATATTTTTTACATTATTATTCATATTTTATATAACCTATGTACAATCGTTAATAAATAATATATTATTTTCACTTAACCCCTTCCATTCAAACATCTTCCTACCACCCACCCATCCATCTATCCTTCCAATCTATCTATCTGTTCATTTATCTTTAATATACATTTGTAATTACCACTCTTATCCTCTCATCTTTCTCTCTTAAAAACTGTTATAAGAAGAGTTAGTATTTAGTTATTTTATTTGTAAAAATATTGCCATAGATCTTTTTATAATTTTATACATTTTATTTTAAAGTTCCCTTTTTTTGTATTTTATATCAATTTTAAAAGATAAATATTATGCAGTTATGAATGAAGTTACTAACCATAATAATATAGAAAAATTAATTTTCTTGAATGTATATTTTGAGTGAAATTTTAATTAAAATTAATTAGATAAGAATCTAATTACCAATAAATAGAATAGAAATCTTTTAAACAAAAATATATCATTAAATTAAACTATTATATATTTTATTTCATTTTGGTATTTGCAAAGGTAATGGAATATCACCTTATGAACTTATCTTAAAAGTAGAATTTCTATTAATTATTTAAAATAATTAGATTAAATCATTATAATCATATCTATTTTACCTTGGTGTTTCCACTATAGGCTTTAAAACCATGATCTGTCTTTAATCTACAAAAGAAACTGTTTATGAATGGTTTAATTAATTCCTAGCAGATCTAGGAGTACCCATACTTCCTCTTGGAGAAGGACTATTGCTAGAGGCATTAATTATTTATTCATTTATTTTCCTATCAGCATCGACATGGTGATTAACTTCTTAATCAAGCTCATCTTTTTTTTACTAATTTAAATTAGGAGATAAATAAAATAAGATTAATTAAATTTTTTTAAATATTTAAAAAAATACCTATTCTTCCTTTTTATTATAAATTTTAGAGTTAGATCTTTTTCTTTTAAAAATAACAGGTATAGGTAAGAAGGATTTATAATTCTTAAAATTTAATTTCTCAACCAAGTTTTTAATCCCATCTTATTCTTATTACAGAGACTTTATAAAGTTTTCGTGCTACTTAACTTTTTCTTTTCTCTTCTGTGAAGTAGTATTTACATTCCCTTTAATAGTCTTTGATCTCTTTAAAGTTTATATTTCTTCCTACTTTTCTTTCATTTATTAATCAATTATACATCTTCTAGCCTTGGTTTTATCTAATGAAAATTTAATTAATTATTTAATTTACAAAATAATTAAATTTATTATTACCTAATTCTATTTTTAAAACTTCAAAGGAATAAAATCCATTTTCACCTATACCTCCAAAGATCAATAACTAACTATCAAAGCAGACTGCTTCATGATTTGCTCTTTTTTATCTACACGAAAGAATACAATTTTAGATATTAATTTATTTTTAAATAAATAATTTTACAATTCTAATCCAACTGTAGCACATTCAAACCATTACAAATCACTGAGTTAAAGAATAAATAAGTCATCAAAGAATGTTTACTCGCTTTAAAGATTTTCATTCCTACCACCATAAACAACTAGATATTTTAGCCTTGAATTGTATGTGACACTATGATTATATCTACAATCTTAGTTAATTATTTTATAATCATTAATAAATAATTATTGAAAATAAATTATTACCTGGTTTTTTACCAGTTGTTTCAGGTTAAATAAAGTACATAGGGCGGGTATGAGTAATAAGTATTGAAAGCTGATTATTAGCTTCTCCTTGTTAATTTTATCCTCCAAAGAAATAAACTCCTTCATATTTAATCTTTTGAAAATAAAATTTTAAAATTAGAATTAAGATATTATATTTAAATCACCTCGGCTATTTATTTTTCTGTCATTTTTTCACTTTAATCTTTAAATAAATCAATTTATTTTTTATCTGGATGAAAAACTGGGCAAGCTCTATGGAAAGCACGTCCTTCAGCCATAAAATTATGTCTATCTTCATGCTATCCTGAGCTCCATCTATGATTAGCTAAGAAATTTAAATTGAATAGATAGAAAATCTTAAAATAAGTTTTAAATTACCAATGTCTAAAATCCACAAATCATTTAAAAATATTCCCTTTTGATTAATGCCCCCTTGAATAATTAAATATCTGCCAACTATACATGATGCAGAATTTCTTCTTGGTTCTATTATATCTCCTGTTGGTCTCATATATTTCCATTCATTTTTTTCTATCATAAATTAATTTTCTTAGTTATTTTAATATATTTTTAATTAGATTACCAAGATTGTAAATTCTAGTATCATTCTAGCATACTTTAGATTTTTATTCATATTGGCCTTCTAATTTCTCTCCTCCAAAAATAATTATGTTTTTTTTGTACATTCCCATCATATGATTGTATCTTCCATCTTCTAATTATTATGTGTTCACTAAACTCCATTTATTTTATTCTTTATGAATTAAAAATATATTGTATGTGTGTTTTTTTTGGTTTATTTAGTAATAATCCAATAATTACAAATATCAAAGACACACATGTCACTCATAGGCTTACTAGAACATCCTCCAAACATATAAATAAAGGCACCATTGTAAGCAATTTTAAATAATTCTCTAACTTCAGGTTTCCAAGTATTTTCCTCATCTTTTAATCTATTTTAAGATAATTCTTTAATAATATTTAATTTAAATTTAAATATACATAAAGCATGGGTGAAAGTTTATTAAATTCTTTTATTTGTCTCTATTCTTTTATTTCGGAGATTAAGAATTCTTTTAATTGCTTTTAAAGAGACTTGGTTTTTATAAATCGGGAGAAGCAATACAAGCTCTTTAAGTAATTAGGCTTTTTTAGGATCTAAGTGTTGAATTCATAGTTGTTAATTTATCAATTCTATTTGTTTAGGGCGATTTTTCTAGGTTTTCTGTACTCTTTTCTATAACTGTTTAGCTTTCCAAATTTTATTTAGAACTAAGCTACTCTAAATCGCTAGGGAACTTATTATGTAAATTAGGTAGAGATGATGGGTATTTTCTATACTACTATTTCATCATTATCTTTTACTGATTCTCTATAATATTTTATAGTCTGCATAAACTTTTGAGTTGTTCTTTCTGATCAAATTCTTTGAGCTGATTCTCCTATTAGTAATAAAATTATCATTTAAATTATTAAATTCTAATTTGTAAAGTTTGTTTTTTTTATTGCTGGTTTAATGTAATTATAGAATTTCCTAACAATGTAATAATCACCCAGACAAAGTTTTAAAACATTTCATAAAAAATTGTAAAATAAACATCATTAATACATGAAATTTGTTGTGTTGAAGAGTATACTTAAGCTTTTCTTTGTTTGAGTAATAGCTATTTTTTATGTAATTTTTATCACCTATTTGGTTGAAAGATTTCTCCATAAAGCTTTTGGTATTAATATAACCAGATTAATTATTATTAGATTTATTAAGAAAGAGATCCTTAGAATCTTTGATTAAGGAACAAGAATTGGGGTGTTAAGACTTTGATTTTTCTTAAAATTCTTACTCCATTGAAGAGAGCAAAATACCATTCATATCTTTTATTCTTTCAAAAGAAACAAACCCACTTCCTATTTTATCCTATTCTAATTTTTATTTTGTATTGCTATTTTTATTTTAAATAGGTTATACATTCTTTTCTATTTCTTATACTTTAATACGAGGGAGAGAAAATATAGGACCAAAATTGACTTTCATCACACCTAAAGATTTTAAGAATTCAGAATTGTTCATATTATCATTGAAATATGAATACCCATTTTTATCATCTTCTCTTTATATAATAGAACTGTTATACTTGGTGATTGTCAAATCAGATATTTTTAATTTATTCTTCTTTAGTTCCTTTGCTAAGATATCTGGCTTGTAATACTCCTTAAAAATGGTATCTCCACTTTTTTTATCATAGTATTGTTCAAAATAGTTTTTAAAGCCTTTTTCTTTTACCTCTATTTAATAATTATCTTCTGCACCTGAAGAAGATCTACTTATTGCACTTTAACTAGGAGCCAATATCTAATTCTCTAATATTGACTTTTTTGCATTCTTTTTAGTATCTATGCCCTCATTTGCATTAATTGGAGTTTAAGATCTCCCTTAATCGCTAAGTTTAGCTGATTTTTTCTACTATCCTCCACTTGATATAGAATATTTTGGTTGCTTACTCATAGTAATTAACTTACCTATTTGCTTTTAGTTTATTAGTATATTATTGTATACTTTTAATCAACTTCTACTAAATAAAATATAAAAACTGAATAAACAAATAAAGAATGTTAATTTTTTTTATTAGCAATACTTAATCCTAATAAACTCTACACTCCATAATTCATTTAAAGAAATAAATTCTTTTATCATTAATTGGTTATGTAACCTTTGTATGATTAATAGCTTTAGAATTTAATTAATGTTATTCAAGAAAATAATAAAATTTATCTAAATTGCCAACTTTATATATTCTCTTTAATTTAGAAAAACCAAAATTTATTTTTTTATAAAAAGATCTTATTATGTAAATTGGCGTATAATTTCAAGCTGGTTTTGTTTTTAAATAGGAATGAAAACATATAAATTTACGATTTTAATTCATAAATATTAGCCAAAAAACAATTCAGGAATAAAAATTGTTGAAATATATATTTAAAGAAAGAATAAAATAATAAATGCAGAACATAGTAATTAATTATGAAATATGTACAAATTGTGTTCTAATTTATCTTAAATTAATATTAGTCTTAGAATCAATAATATTATCTTTTAATTTCATGAAATTATTCACAAAAATTATCATTATTATTGTTTTCTAAGCTAATTTGATAACTATTTTAATTAAATATGAATAAAGAATCTAATAAATTATTATTATTCATGAAAAAGATCTATCTTTTCAATCGAATGATGATGATTATTATAATTAGTATTGTTGTTAAAAAGTATAAAAATTATCTTATTATTATTATTGTTGCTGTTGTTTTTATCATTATTTTTGTTATTGTAAAGTTTTCAATTCTTTGTAGAATAAGATGTTGGGAGAGTTTCCTTTGTATTTTAAGAAGATGAAGTACTTCCTCCGAATTAAACCCATTAATCTTTTAAAAGCTTTTGTTATAGAATACAAAATTTAAATGATATTGTTAAATAATTAAATAATAATTTATTACTTCTTCTACATTAGGACGCTCTTTAGGTTCAGCTTTCAGAATCTTCTAAATCAATAATTTAGCACCAGAAGGAACGTGTGGAGGAACTTCTAATTAGCATTTTTATATTTTTTTATATAAATCTTTTTCATCATTACCTTTAATTGTAAAATTATGTTTATTTAATACTTCTATTTTCTGTTTGAATAATATTATTTACCTCTAAAAGGGAATGCTCCACAAAATAATACAAAGAGTAATACACCACAAGTCCAAACATCAACTGGGGGACCATAATAATCTTTCTTAGATACAATTTCAGGTGCCATATAGGAAGGAGTACCACAGAAAGAAGTTAATTTTTTATCTTTTGGAGCACATACTGCAAATCCAAAATCTATAATTTTAACATTTTTATAATCATCAATTAATAAATTTTCTAATTTAATATCTCTATGAATTATATTTCTGCTGTGAAGATATTTTATGCCCTCCACAACTTATCTAAATATTTTTCTGGCATCATTTTCAGGCAATCTTCTATTTGGTTTTGCTTTCAAATAGCTGTATAAAGATGAAGTTCCAATATATTCCATTACTAAATTTAACTATTAATTGTAATTAAGATAATATTTAAGAAAAATAGAAAGAATTTAAATTTACTTAATTAAAATATAAAAAAATTTACTGTTGTTGCAGCATCTATAACATAGTAAAGTTTGATGATGTTAAAATGAGAAATATGGCTTAAAATTTAAACTTCTCTTTTCACATTTTTCATTTTATGAGGATCTTATAACTTTTCCTTTTCATATATTTTTATTGCCACTTTTTAATTAGTTCTTTTATCGATAGCTAGATTAACTACTGCATAAGAACCAGTACCTATTTTAGCTCCCATTTCGAAAGTGTCTAGGGTTACACTGCCTGAATTTAATCCCAATAAACTTGACTGCTACTAAATGGATAATTGATATTGTTGCTATTATTGTAACTATTATTATTACTGTTACATCTATAATTTAACTTGTTTGTCTTGAATACTACTATTGGAGTTTCTTTTTGAGTAGAATTAAGGTTGATGGACAAGATTATGAGAGTTTATTAAATTTTATTATTATATTTATTATTGTTGTTATTATTACTTTAATAGTTATTGTTGCTATTAATAAATAAGATATTACTTGTGCAGATATTGAGTTTCTTCACTTAATACTTTCTAATTTGAATTTATTGGTATGGATTAAACATTTTATTAATTCACCATTTACTACTAATAAGCTCCATTATTACGATAGATCTATTGCTTCTAAAAGTTAGTGCCTAAATCTGATTCACCTTCTGTCATTTAGTTATTAAAGAAATTGTTATTTCTAATTTTATAACTTTACTATTGTATTTTATTGGATATATCTTTCAATCCTCTTTAATTGCTTTATTTAGAATTTGCTGTTTAAACATTCGAATTAGATAGACTGTCAGGTGTTTATGATCTGTTGCTAGATTGATAGTTTTTTATTTAAACTATAGGAATTTAATTTTCTATTGCTGATTTTGGTTCGTTATTCTCTTATTCATTACCATTTTGGTAATCGGGATCATAAGTATTTTAATTATCATAGTTATCAGTGTCTTCGTGATATTTATCTGTATTAGTTTCATGCACTTCGGTCAAATCGCCATTTTAGCTTTATAAAGTTTCTGTTTAAACTAAAGGTACAGTATTTTTCTTTTGAATCTTTTTTATAATTTAATCTATTTCACGCAATACTTTAACTTCACTTTACTAAGGAGCAGCATTTGTAGTTTAATTTATGTATATATTACCAGCTGAGGTATTTAAAGGCCCTTAATCATTCTCAGTTTTGAAAATTTGTTAATGATGATAATGACCTAAAGGAACACTTCTAGGATCATTGTGAGTTGGTGAACTAGCTTGGGTTCTATGAGGGTATAAGCTATGCTTTGTATTAGAGGAACTTCTAGGACGATTGTATAATTATTACACTTAATGAATCATTCTTTCAGGTGAAGCTCCTGTTGAAATTATATGGTTGTAATATCTCGAAGGATATCCACTGTTATTGTTTGAATTCTATAAATTAACTTCCATCTCTTAAGAGATGCCTACTGATTTTTATGTGTAGTTGTTAGTGTTATTTATGCTTGTATTATTCACATTTGATTTCTAATTTAGGTAGTTATAGTATTTACTACGTTACATTGGAGCTGGGCTATTCGCACGAGAGCCATATGAGATGAACTAATTTTATTATGTTTACTGAACTAATTAGATACCATTTGGCTAAAAGTAAGTGTTGCTATTGTTTTGCGCTTATGAATTCTTTTACCTAAACGGACTAGGAGAATTCTGGTTCTATTTTAAAGCATTTTAAGCTGAAGATTCAGTTTATAATCTAGTTTTACTGTGATTCATAGAGGTGTTAGCACGCTTTGCAGAGCTATTGACTGCTTTTAGATAAAATAAATTTCATTATTTAATATTCTTGAATTATAAAAATGGATTTGTATTTAATATTTCCTATATCCAATCTTGCTTTACTTTATTTCTGCTGTTAAAGTTTAAAAATATGAAAAGTTATAAAGTAACATTTACCAAATTTTTTGATTGCTAAAGACTATCCCTAAGCTTCTAAATAGGATTATCTCAATGGTCTATATAAGTGCTATTACGCTTAAAGCTTTGAATCAGTCAGCATGATCATATTAGGATCTTACTATAGTAAAGCTTTTAAATCACTACGTGGATTGTTAGAACCTCTTCTACTCATTATTGTATTCTGGCTATTTTTTCTGCTTCCCTAATAAAATCTTGAGCTATGAGCTTTATTTAAAAAAATAAAATGTCTTTATGTTTTAGATAATATAGTGATCTAAAATATGGATCAAAGTGTAAGAATGTAATTGCATTTTCAGATATTAAAATCTTTTTATAATTGGTAAAATATTCTTTTATTGTATCATAATACTCTGAATACTAATTGATTGACTGACTATTATCTATTAGCTTGCTTTTTACTACAAATAACTAAGAAACTTTGAAAAATAGGTGAATTAGGAATAAAAACAAGGAATTCTCAAAGTAAATAGTCCTTACTATTCATTGATGTGTTTGGTCGCTGCATAACTTGAGCATATAAAGATTGAGGAATATAAGGGCTCTAGCTTTCTGTAGGTATTATTAAATTAGAGGTTAAAGGCCCTCCTATTATGGGTCCACCTCCTCCAGATCCTGCTGCATTTTTTAATTTCTATCGATCCATCATTATCATCTTCTAATCGTATACTTATTGCAATTCTGCTAAATGAATTTTTTGTTTTTGCTTTAAGGAATTGCTCAATTCTATTTATTGTCTTTGCTTTCTGATTGAATTCAACCTTGCTATAGATAAAGCTCAATCTAAACTAACTATTCTGCTTGGTGTTTAAGATTGCTTTCACCTTATTAGAGATTTCTTTTTTACCTACTTACCTATTATACTAAGTTAGTTTGAAATTACTCTTATTATGATACGTTGAAAATTATGCAATTATTCTTTGATGCTTAATTATATTTTTTTTTAAGTGAATGAATCTAATCACTTTCAGAATTTCTTATTAAAAAATTTATCAATTAACCAACTAATTCTTAAGCTATTTGTACATTAATTCATATATTAACTAATGATTATCAATCAATCGTTGATTACCTAGAAGGCTCTATGAACAAATCAATTAATTTGTTTATTTAGTTGGTTTCTTTTCTCTCATTATTTCATTCAATAATATTATTGAGGTTATTTTATGTCAATACATTTTCATTAAACACTAATTCATTGAATGAATTAATAAATCTATTCAATTTCACAATCTATTTACTTTCCCATTTCCCAAAACAATAAATAGCCTTTATTTTCAATTAACCTTTTTTCATTTGTGTATTTCTAAAAAAATATCATTAATCGCATCACAATAATATTCTGAATAACTTGGACCATTCATTTATATGAATATCTTAAATAATTAACAACTCCTTATTCATAATTAATTTCTTCTTAATCTAAAAACTAACATTAAATTCTTTTTTTTTCAATAATATCTGCAGTTGTATTTATCACCACTAACTCCTTATAATATATAATTGATTAAATATGAGGTATAGAAAGAGATTTAGAATCCATGAATAATCTAAAAGTAGTACCATTATACCTAAATAAATATTTTAAATTATAAAAAATAATTAGATTATAAATTGTGGTTGCGAATATTTTTCAATTTATTTTCAATTTTTTAAAAAATTAGCATTATTAGGTTATTTAAAAACGTAAACCAGATAGTTAGCTAGTTGGAGATCAAAATTTAACCTAATTTAAAAAAATATTGATATCATCTCAATTAAGTAATTTATTAAATTATTATATATAATAAAGGAATTTGATTAAATAAATTTTGTCTTAGTATTTAGCTCTCTTTTAAAATTATTTATTTTATAAGTTTTGTTATTAATTACAAACATTTTTTTCTTCATTCTATTTATATGAGAATAATCTACATGAAATTACTAATTGAACAGTAAAAAGAAGAAGAAGAAGATAGATAGATATTTCCTAGAAATTGAACACAATTTTGATGAAGTTTTTATTCCTCTTAATTAAATAACCTCAAAAATTATTTCATTAATATTTTGCCTGTTTTCATTTAAATTTTAATATCAAATAGATTTATTTATAAATTTTAACATTTGTGAAATTATTCTTAAATATTTTTAAATTAAGAGAAAAATGAAGAAGTAATTCTATTTAATATGTATGTTAAATAAAAAATTAAAGAAATGAGGTGAAAATTTATCAAATTATTTGGATTACTAGTCAATATATATAAAATATTAAGATAAAATAAGTTTAGTAAAAATAATAATTAATCATGTGATAACGGTGGGTTCACTTCTACCAGTGAATTCTTAAATATTAGAGAGTTTAAGGCCTAAGTTGATTATTTCTTCCAATGCCATATCAGTTCTC
Organism: Tetrahymena borealis; assembly: GCA_000260095.1. Taxonomy (NCBI): domain Eukaryota; phylum Ciliophora; class Oligohymenophorea; order Hymenostomatida; family Tetrahymenidae; genus Tetrahymena; species Tetrahymena borealis. Next base: position 1,068,179 of record JH651235.1, on the reverse strand, counting down.
TAATCAATATCAGTGCTTTCATACTTTTCAAAGTAAATTCTAATAGTAGCACCTTCAGAACCTGTACCACTTAGTCTGAAGATTATTCTTGAGCCATCAGCATAAATAAATCTAATACCTTAGTTTTTACTGACAGATCCATCAACAGGGTCAGTGTAGTTGAAAATATCAGCAGTGTTACCAGCATGCAAGCCCTATATTATAAATAAATTTAATTAATTTCAATTAAATTTGATAAATCAATAATTTTTATATGTCTTCTTATACTTTAACTATCTTCCTTCGTTTAAAATAATTTTTAATTGTTTCCTAAGCTATATTTTTTAAATTTAATAAATAAATTTTACCTTGAAGTATTCGAATTATGTTTCGAGATGAGCCATACACTTATTTGCACCATCAGTATCAACTCCTTCGTAGTCGTATCTTGAATAGTAATTTCTACCAAAAGTCTTCCAGAATTCTTCTACGATCTCTTAAACACCAATAAGGTGACCTTCAGTTGTCTTATCAACATTTCTATCAGCAATAACACTCAACCAAGCCAAAATAGCCCAGATACCATCCTTTTCTCTAATGTGATTGGAACCAGTACCAAAACTTTCTTCACCACAAATATTGATTTTACCGGCATCCATTAAGTTACCAAAGAATTTCCAACCAGTGGGGGTTTCGTAGAGGTTCTTAATTCCAAGCTTCTCAGCAACCTTATCAAGAGCACCTGAAGTGGGCATAGAACGGGCAACTCCAAGAAGATGACCATGCTTTCCAAAAACTGAACTAGCATTAGCAGCAAGGACAGCTACAGAGTCACTAGGAGTAACAAAGAAACGTCTTCCCAAAATCATGTTTCTATCAGCATCACCATCACAAGCAGCACCAAAGTTAGGAATTTTTTCAGCGATAGCGTTAACCTATAATAGAATATTTTATTATATATTAAATGAGGAAAGTAAATAAATAAGTCGAATTATGTATTTTATCTATACGAATATAATTAAATTACATATAGTAATATTTTCTATTCGTTCTTCAATAAAATTTCTCAAATCTTTGCAAAATATTTATTTAAAATAGTTCTACTAAATTATTGAATATTAATCTTTTCTTAAATTTTTATTTGAGATAAATAAAACATTAATAAATTGTTACCATATTGTGAACATCCATTATTTTAACAAGATGCTCAGCATAAGTGAGGTTAGGATCAGGATGACCACCTCCAAAATCTTCCAAGGGAACACAATTAAGTAAGTTAGCTAAATTTGTTCCAAGAATTTCATGGAAGATTTTAGTAGCATAAGGACCAGCAATACCACTCATACCATCGAAACGGAATTAGAAATCCTTTCTAGCAAAAAGTTTCTTCAATTTTTCAAAATCGAAAAGAGTTTTCATTAAACTTATGTAGTTTTCAGTAGAGTCAACAACTTTAACAGTGAATTTAGGTCTGCCTGATTCTCTGACAACATTTTCAAAAACGTATTCATTAAGGGTGTTTAAGTCATACTGTTTAAATATAAATATTAATTGATAAATTTTTTTATTAAAAGTAATTCTATTTGTTATAGGTTCTACTTAATAGAATAGTTTAATTATTCATTTTAAATTAAATCTATTATTCTAAAAATGATACCAATAACTTATTATAAAAATAGTATGCCCATATTTTCTCTATAAAAATTTATTTTTTTCACTATTTAATTTTAAAATAGATATTCTCTATATTTGGATTTTAACTGAACTTATCTGCAAGAAACTATCCCAATGAGAGCTTAATATAAATAGAAAAGTTTACCTTTAGAGCACCGTGAGCAATCTTATAAGAAGATATTTCAGTGGTGAACTTGTAAGTAGTGTTAGTAAAATCTTCAAGAGCGGGACCACCATTTCTAACGTTGAATTTGATACCAAAATCATTAGTAGGACCACCAGGATTGTGAGAGGCAGTCAATATGAAAGCACCAATACAATTAAGCTTCAAATCATTGTTAAGATGTCTAACATAAGCAGAAACAGCAGGAGTAGACATTAAACCGTTATGAGCAACATGAATATGGTCGACACCTTCGGCACAAGCAATTTTGATAATCATGTCAATAGCTTCTTTGTTGTAGTATCTACCATCACCACCAACAACCAAAATGTTTTCCTCTAAATAGTAATAGAAATTATTTTAAAATTAATTAATTTTATTTAAATTCAATGAGTTACTCTTATATTCTTCATGAGGAATTGTTTTGAAGACAGAGCTAATGAAATTTTCAAGATAGTGGTGCTCTTTGACAACGCTAACCTAATTTTGTATAAAAAGAATATTTTCATTCTGCTTATTAGCATTGGGTAAAAGAGTTATTAAACATAAAGATTTATTAGGTACCTTCTTACGAAGTCCAGAGGTACCAGGCTTCTAACCAGCGAAGGGCTTGGTTGGAACGACTTGGACAGTGATTTAGTCCTTTAAAACTACAGTGTGGTGAGTATCCATTTGATTTCTTTTTTAATTGGTGAGATACCTTTTTTTTGCTATTTGAAGATTTTGATTTTTCTATTTATTATAGAGATATCTTTTCAATACTCATCGTTTTTGTTTGATGTAAATAAAAAATTTATTGAATGAGTAGAGATAAAAGGTAAGAGGCACTATCTAATCAGATAAAAAGTGCGTATTTATTATTAATTGCACAATTCTTCTAAGCCCTTGTATTCAGGAATCATATTATTATTTTTACTATCCTTTTGTTTCTTTATTTATTTAGCGATGAATTTCTAAATAATATACTTTTCGTCATTATTTAATAGATGAGAGTATGTTATACCTACTTATTTTATTACTCATTCAACTACTTCATTATTACTGTTCACTGATAATAACTTATATAATATTCAAATATTATGTCATTTAAATTAATTTCTGATTGATCTTTTCAACACTTTCCAAACTCACTTTTAAAAATATCTTTCATATTACTCTATTCTAAATATATTAACAATCATTTTATGCAAACTCTAAAGTAGGCTTATAATTTGCAAAATAAGAGCGATACTCAAATTATTACCATGGTTAGAAATAAAGATTGCATATTCAATTTTTAAAAAAATCTATATTAATTTTATTTGTATTATATTGATATAATTACAGATTTAAAATATAAAAAAATAAGAATAAATCAAATAATATGTCATTTCTTTTAACTTTTAATATGACATTTTGTGAATTTGCGAAGTGAGCATTAAAAAAACTATTAATTCCATTTAAAAAATCTAGTTATATCTATTGATTCAATTTACTTTCAATAAAAAATATTAATTTATTTCTATTAAAAAGAATTTTTGCAATTTAATAAAATTTAAAATACTCTACTTATAAAACTAATTAAATTATGATTCTAATAATTTGCCAAAAAATTAAATTTGATTCTTATAATTTACTAACCAAAATTTCATTCGAAAAAAAGATTTTATTTTTTATATATTATTGTAATAGTAAAAAAATTGTAAAGATAGAAAAAAAGTATAATTGTGTAAAAATATTTAAATGAAGTAATAATAAATGTCTTATTGTCAAGAACACAAGAATAGTAGTGAATGTATTTACTTTGATTTAAGTAAATGTAAAAACTTATGTGCTAAATGTATTACTGCAAATAGATGCAGATCGGAGAATCTTATTTTGATAGAAGACTTATTTTCTTGTAATGATAATAAAATTATTGATAATTGGCCTATTCTTGATAGCAATAAGTAGTTTAACCTTTAGTAAGATATGAAGTTTATATTTGATAGTATTTAAAAAGATGATGTAAAAGAGCTGATTACAAAATACTATGAGTAATTCAAATAAACAATAAATTAAGCAATAGATTTTTCTTATGAGGAATAAATCAAAAAGTCAAAGTATTTAGATGATATAAAATATGAAGTTATTGCTATTTACAAAAATATTTCTGAATTAGATTAGTTTAAGAAATTATGGTGTGAATCTCTAACAAAAGAATAGAATATCAAGGAACTTAGTTAATTCATTCAAAATAAGCATAAATAAAGATAGATAAACTCTAATCTAATTGAATAATGTTTATTAAAATATAGAGAAAGATTGGATCTCCTTTCATTTGAATAGACTACAGAATTATCCTAGAGAATTTGTTAAATGATTTAGAAAATTGATGTATATAAAATAGAAAATTTTAATGATTATTTTGAGGATTTAGATAAAATATATTTGGATAGAAGCTAATAAAAAAGTTAGGGTTCAGTCTAGAAAATTCTTAAATTAATCTCAAATAAAACAAATTTTTGCAATAATAAATTCTTATAAGAAGTCTAGAAACAGCTTTCAAAAGTTAAACATCACTTAGAGATTATCAATTTCAGCAATATTTACTAAGAAAATATTATCCAACCTATAGACTTTGAAATGGTATCAGATTAACATTTAAAGTAATTAGAGGATTTTATTTAAGGATATAATGTAGCTTAAAAACAGAAACTCTTATCATAAAATGAAACATCCTTATAGTAGAATTTGCATGATTACATTGAATTTAAGAAACTATTTAAAAATAATAATGAGAATTATGATGAGTTTTTGAAAACGGTGTTTGTGATTGGAAATTATCATAAAAATGTAAATTTGAAAAATATTTAATTCATCAAACAGGCTAAGAATTAAGAAATGAAAATCATTAAAAAGGATAATTATAATATTTAATTTGTAGTCCTTTATCCAATGGCTCATAATAATAGCTTAGCATATGGAAATTTTATACTGAACTCAAGAGTGAATTATCTTTTTAGATACAAGATAGACACAAATGACAAAAATTCAATTTATAAAGTTGGTTTAATTAAAGACTGCCAAAAGAACACTGAAAATATTGGAATATACTTCTTGCATGATTTTTCAGATACTTAAAAGCAACCTTCATTTATCTAGACAACTTAAAGAGATAATATGAAAAACAATAATTAAAATCCTAGTTAGTATAATACTTTTGAAATAAGAATCAATATTTAGTAGAAATACATAATCAAGGCTGATTTTCCAAATTATAATAATATTTAAAGAATCAATCATGATTTTATCAATAATGATTATAGGTTTTGCTTTACAGTATAAAGGTATTAACCTAAACATGGGGAGCATTCTACACAATCCTGTTCATAGAATTTAAGTATTTCACTTATCCATTGTGAGACAGTTGATGAATTTGATATGAAGATTTAATGAATTAGTTATTAATTTAAACTGATTTATGTAAATATATATTAAATTATTCTCCATTTTGATTTTTATTGTAAGGTTATATTTATTATTTATGAGCCTAGATATTTCTAAAGATGAAATCTTTGATTTATTTAATTTTCAATCAAAAAGTTATTTAATTAAAATATATGTTTCAATACATATATAAATCTTGTTAGCAATCTTTTAATCTATTGATTTATTTCATGTTTGATTGACAGATTATATCCTCACTTCTAGCAATGTATTATATTTGTGTTGTAATTTTTGGTAATATTTAATTTTAAGATTTATTCTTTTTATTAAACTTGAATAAATCCGAGGATATCGACTATAACTTAGGTGAGTAAGTGCTATTAAATCTAGGAGATAATCCATGTTTCCTTTTAGATTCGTAATCCACAGATGGTTTTTTAGGGTTTAAATTCATTGACTTTCCCATTTCTTTTTTATCATTTTTACTTGGTAATTTTTTCTAACTAATTGTATTTCTATTATTGGGATCTAATTATCTCATTAATGATTAATACATAGATTTTTTTTTGGATTTTTCATCCTCTATCTCTATTTCTTATAATTCCTCATCAAATTTAACAAAATCATTCTCATCCTGTATGTAAAAAGTATTGTTATCAGCCTAAATATTGAAATCTTTTTATTAATCATTATCAGCATTTTTAAGATCTCGAATATTTCCATTGGATTCAATTTGTATTGCTTGCTTATTATTTTCTGCTTTGAGATTTGTTTTTGGACGAATTGGTAATGTACCTGCTAACAAGCTTCTCCTTTTATTCATTTACTTGTTATACTACCCAAAAAATTTATTTTCTATCTATTCAACATCCCCTTAATCATTATCTTTGGTGAAAGAATCCTCTAAGCATATTAATTAAGGTTATAGTGGTATCTGTTAAAGTTTACTTCTTGAGAAGAAACTGGTTTAATTTTATAACCTTATTTTTAAATTAAATAAAAAAATTATTTCAAGATGTATAAGATTATATCTTCCTACCTTTTTTTTTGAACATTTTCTCTGCATACTCCTTCAACGATAACACTTTTATATTTTTGCCATTATAAACCCTCAAGATATATTCTTCTTAGTTTATAATCTTCTGGATAGGGAGTAATTGAATTTTAAAAATCCGAGTGCATTTTCTTTGGTAAAACAATCATATCCTCTCTTTAAATTTACAAAATCTCACAAGGTGTATATGCCACTATACTAACTGTACTCTATTTCTATTTAAACAATTCGTAATCTGCAAAAATACACCCTTCATCTAAATGAAAAAATAATTAATTATATTTCTCAAAAACTAAAAAAATAATCTAAATAAGATAATACAGATCTCATCTATCTCTAAAGAGATCTCTTTATAATATTTATTAGCAATTTCTTAAGGAGTAGGATCCGAGTAATCAAGAGGGAGTAGTTATTTTGTAGAGGGATTTATTTTAAATTTAATAATCCTATTTACCTATTATTATGGATGCATAAGATTATTAAATTGAATACTTTTGAAAATCTATTTACTTTTACAACTCCTTTTTTGATAAAGTAAAGGGAAGATATTAATTAGCCTTATCTGATTATTAGAGAATTCGAAATATAATTAGTTTATTCAGTTTTTGATAGAATTTATATTTTTTCTGGTAGATCTAAAGCATATGGACTTAAAACAAATTAATCATAGAACTTTAAAATCTCATGAGCATTTGGAGGTGTTTTATATTTAATGTATTTTTAAAATATCTCCTTTCTAAGTACAATAAATGTGCTTTTTTTATCTAGTTTGATTGTAGCATTTCTAATAGAGTTAAAAAGTAGAGCTAAATCACCAAACGATGCTCCTAATGATAGTTTTCCAACTTCCTTTTATTCAATGTCTCCCTTCTTATTCTAAATGTTAATCAATACTGAGACTTATCCCTCTAAAATAATAAAAAACTTTTCTCCTATATCACCCTTTAATTTTTAACATTTTATATATAAGTTTTCACATCTTAATGAAAAATTGTTTTTTAATCTACTTATTAAAATAGGGTATGGCCTTAATCATATTCTTCAACTTCTAAATATTTGCACATTTCTAAAAATTCTGGTTACTTAGTGCCTATAAACTGCTTGAGAAAGTTTACATCCTAAAAATTTATTAAAATTCGAGCTATACTTGTTAGAATAGTTATTTAATTATTGTAAATTTACTTCAATTTATTGAGAAAGTAGTATGATATCTTAGGTTGTTCTCTCATTGCTATTTTTCTTTAATACTAATTTTATATGCTCCTCTTTAGATAGATTTTATAGTTATGAATGCTTTGGAGTACCCTAATAGGATGAAGACGCTGGAGAAAGTAATCCCTCAGCATATTTCTATTTAAAATTTAGATTTATTTGAAAAACTTTCTTAGTCGTTTCAGACATTGCCTATTTCTTTCCTATGTTAAAATTATATTTTACAATTATCTATTTAGATTATATAAATATAAATAGATTAGAAGTTCTACTGTTAAATATTAAATTAAATAACTAATCAGTAAATTTTTTGAAGAATTTTATTTGTAAAAAAGATATAAACAAATCTAAATAAGGAAATAATTAGAGGACATAAATTTTACAAAGAATAATCTAAAATAATCAATTTTCGATTTACTTCTTAATTGAAAGGATTTTAACCATTTCCAAAAATATTATAGCTACATAAATTAATTAGGAATAGATTTAATTTATAATAAATTATAGAAATTAACTGAACCTAACATTCTGAACCTTAAAATAAAGAAATATTATCAAATTATTTGTATATTCAAAAGTTATCATCATTCATTCCGCTTATAGCACAAAATTCATCACACTTATAGATCATAAAAAATGCTCCAGATGTGTCTTTATTTGGTTTACATGATTTTTTGCATTTAAAAAAGCTTTCTGAAATTTTAATATCTTGAATATCCTTTTATATTTCTTATTCCCATTCCTAACATTCCTGAGAAGATTTCTAACATTTTTTATATTCTGAAAATGCTAATTCGCATTCATAATCTTTAAACTCACACTCTTAAGTACTACACTTTTTATTTAAGCATTATAAGTATTCGAGTATTGTAGGATATTATTCGTTTGAAGAACTACTTATAATCCTGTAAGCTAAACTTATAGAAGCTAAGATAATGATAGCTACAATAACATCTTTAGATGAAATATTATTCCTCATTTATCTTTATTAACTAAATTTATTATTTTTACAAAATTATTAATTGTTAACAATTACTGATAGGGTTAGATATATATATCAGTAAATATGAACATAAAAAAGAATTGGTTAACAATATTGGAATTTCATATTAGTTTCAACATATATTTGTACAATATCATATCCTTTTTAAAGAAAGTAATTAATATTACTAAATTAAAAACCTATCTTAAATCATACTTTAAATTTAGAAATTAATAGCAAATAGGAGTTAGAGAAGTATTCAGAAAATATTTTGTAATGAAAAAAATAGATTTTAAAATTGGTACTTGAAAAGATAGTATAAAAAATAAATGTTTTACAAGTAATTTATAATTAATTAATAAATCTTTATATTTGTCCACTCATACTTCTTTTATCTTTTTATATGCATTAAATCTCATCTGACATTCTCTATCCTATTTTAATCTCAATTTACTTTTTATTTGAGTGCTTCTGAATGCTTATTCACACGTGCAAGAGTTTATTTTTTCTATGATTCTCTCTCAGTTTACGTCTTTTAGATACTTCCTCTTGGGTTTGGATGATATGCTTTCTCTTGTTTGTGCTCGTCATTAATGTTGTTATTGCTTGTAATATTAGTATTGTTATTTCCAGTTAATGGTTAAGTTGGTTTCTTAACAGCATTATTAGCTACTGTATAGTTATTGTTACTCAAATTACTTTGATTATTCAAATTTGAAGAATTAGAGATCTATGAATTATTTTTCATGGCTACATTCTTATCATTTTTCTCTCCCTTTTGTTATCCTTAAACATTATTGCTTTAATTTTATCTTTCTGATCTTGGTGGACTTTCTTCTTCCTTAATGATATTTTCATGCTAAAATCTATCAATTGAATTCCTTTTGTTTGATTGGTTGATATTGTTCTCATCATTTTAAAAATATTCTTTAGACATCAATAAATTGAGGCCTTTCACATAGTTTGAAACCTCTGTTATTTCTTTAATCTTCTGAGCATCCCCTGCGTTTGCTTGGGAGAGTATTGCTTAAATCTCTTAAAATTTAATTAATAATATATCTCTCTCATCAATTAATTGCCTTTTTTACATGTTTTCTATTTTTAATTCCTTGCTTTTTGAACCTAAGATATATTGATTTCTTTCTAAAGTCTTAATTATTGGGGATTTACTTCTCGTCACCATCTTTTTTCTTAAATATTTTTAATCTGCACTATCTTCATTTTTACCGTTTCTCATAGCCTATTAATTATTAAAATAGTCAATTTAATTAACAATTCCTGTTGTATATTCAATTACAGCCATTCTTGAGTTATCTCTCATCTCAAGGAAAGAAAAATCAGTATCATTACCACCACCTCTCTTTGACACTGGATCATAATCTTTAGCAATATTTTGACCGTTATTCAAATCGAAGTATCTCTTAAACCACTAAGCAAACTCTAAATTATCTTAATACTTGGCTTTAGAGAGTTTTTCAATCTGTATTTATGAGTAGAAACATCATTAAAATGAAAAAAAAGAAAGAGATATTTTAAATATTTATAAAATATGTACTATTAGTAAATAATTCTAATTCTTTAATGGTATTATATATTTCTCTTCAAATTTATAAATTATTATTGAATAATTTTAGGGAAATAATAGTTATATAATTACTCTCTAAAACTTAGAGAAATATTGTAAATATATAAGGTATTTGATTGTTTGTCTTATAGATTTGTTAATTTTAAGTAAAATGAATTTAAAGCCAAGATAGAAATAATAAATTACTTCAATATATTTTTTGATGTTATTCTTCTAGAATGCTTATTGTAAAATCTTAAGATTCACAATGAACTCCCATTCATTTCTTGCCTTCCAGTTAACTCTATTCATTTTGACAGTTCCAGGATAGAGAACATCTATGACCTGACAATAAGCTGAACCTGTTCCTAATTATTCAATCTTCGTCAAATTCAACTAATATTTTTTAATTCAATAACTACGGTTGGGATGGGAATTTATTCTTAAGATGATGGAAAAGTGATATAATATAATAAAAAGGATTATAGAATTTTTTTAAAGTTGATATTATTGAATAACTAACTAAATAGAAGATATTTAAATGTTGGAATATTTAAATTTAAGAGATTCCAAAACTATTCTGTGTATGTAATAAATGAAATACCTAGAGCAAGTTATTAATCCAATTTAGAATCTCGCTTTTTGGAACAAAAAATGCTCCTTCCATCATGCCTATTGATGCTTCAGACATTTTCTTCTTTCTTTCCTTCTTTTATTTTGCTCTATAAAATCTTTATGTTATTTTTCAATTCCGCTTTATCTTATTTGTATTATAAACAAATACAGTAAACCTTTCTTTTTTTTTACTTTTTTTTTTGAAAATTCTTCTCTTCTACTCTTTTTATAATCATCATAATTATAAATTTTTGATTCATTAATTGATATTTTTTTCATGAAATACACTAATTTAATTATAATACGTCTCACCTACAAAAAAACAAATTCTTGATCAATAGATAAGTCTAATTACTTAATTGATTGATTTAAATCAGATCTTCTTTATTAAATCGAGAATTTATAATTACCTTTGGATTCACTTATTTAAATGATCGAAATAATTAATTACAAATATTTTATTTATTCTATGGTAGAATTTCTAAAAAAGAATAAGCAAAGCAAAGAAATATATTTATAAATAAATAATCTATTTAAATTATTCAAATATTTAGAAGAATTATTTCTTATTGTTATTTAAACAGCAAATTTAACTTTTCTCTTTTAAATATAATCTAAGAGATAATTTTTACAATAATGCTTAATAAAGAATGATTAATTCCCTATAAGCACCTACTTAATAGATAGATAAGCAAATTTGGTAAGATTTTATTATATTTGTTTTTATAATCAAATTGGTTTTAATATTGGAAACAGCAACAAAAGATTTATTCAAAAAGTAAAAAAAATACTGATAAGATATCAAATTTCAATATATATTGATTGATTGTTTGTTTGTTTAGACTATATGTTTTTTAGTTATTTTTAAAATTTATTATTATATTTTCATTTTCTAAAAGCCAAAAGGAGCCATCCTAATATCATGGCCATTCCTCCATAGGGAGGGAGTTTCTTAAATTCTTCAGTTCCGGTAAAAGATTTATGGTAGAGAGAGCCACTAAAAAGAGCAATACCAAGACCGAAAAGAATAGTTGAAATATTAAATGGAGCATTATAAGACCCAACAATCATACCAGCATTTGACATAAAATGATAAAATGTGGCTTTAGTCAACAAATCTTTTCTTTCCTAAGACCATTCTTTTTTATGTCCACCAGCAGCTCCAATTCCAATGCCTACGCAAGAGCTCAAGCATCCCAAAACATATGAAATATTCATGTTAATTATATTTTCTTTTTAGTTATTTTTACTAGCAATCAAACTTTTGATATAATTTTAGAAAAAGTATTTAGATTTTTTAGGAAATTTCTTTTTGATCTATATCTATTTTTTAAATAGAATTCTTCTAGAAAGAATAATAACTGATAAAATATTATTTTTACCAATCATTCTTCATGGAACCTTTAAACTTAAAAATGCATTTAAATCTATTAAATGTTTGTAATTTTTAAATTTAAAATAGCCAAAAACTTCTTGAATTGAAAAAAACTATTGATGTAATCAAAAAGTAAATAATTTATAAAAATTAACACCTTTAATCTTGCTCATATAAACATAGCTTAATGAAGATATGATTAGAATTATGTTATAATATTTAATTAATCCTAATAAAGTGAGGAATTTATAAAAAATATAATTCAGTTTTACTGCAAATTAAGCATAATATACTAAATTTAATGTAATAGTTGTAGTAAGGATGGAATATTTAATAACCATTCCTACTAAAAAATTCAAAATATATTAGATATTTTTAAAAAATGCATATTCTAAGAGTAAAATTAATTAAGCATTATATATGGGTATTAATTTTTGACATTAGAGGTTATGGTTTCAATTCTGTTGGTAGAGTCACTCAGAATTAATTCATCCAATTTATTAGTAATGCACTATTTTAATTAATAATAAAGGCTTGATTAATCTTTGAAATCCTTAAACACACTTAACTACTAATATTAATTAGACCCCTTCTCTTTATAGCACCAGATGTTTTAAGTTGATGAACTTGGAGAAATTGACTTTGACAAGTAGATTTTATTTTCGACTTTCATGAAAAGATTAACAGTGATTTTAATTCTCTTGAACAAATCTTTCTCCTACCATAGTTGAGGTGCAACTTCATTAAAAAGATCTAGAGATAAGATGCTACCTTATAATGCATTTAGAGAACTTGAGAAAGCTTCTTAGTAATTACCAATATTGAAGTAAATTGACTATTTAAAGTTAAAAAGAAATTCATTTTTATATTTCTAAGCTAAATGAGCATAATTACAGTATATGATTCCTCCTAAATAACTTGCTTCTTTTTTACTATTAATTTCTTCACTGAACCATTCATTTTAACTAAATCTTCCTTCATCTATATCAACATCACCAAGTTTAAGAATAAAGTAAGTTCCGTAGTTTTAAGAATTTTAAAATCTTGACTAACACCCAAAATCGAATTTTAAGGTATCTGTTTCACCTTCTTGGTAATCCAAATAGACTGTTTCAAGATCTTCCATCTTATTCTTTTTAGTAATATTCTTTATGATATTTTAAATAGTAATTTTTATTTTTTATGCTAATTCTAATTTTAATTTTTATAATTAAATATAAAACTTGTAATAAGAATTTAAGTTTTTGTAGAAAATGAAAATTATAAAACTTCTAGATTTAACTGAAATTATGACGTCTTTAAAAAAATTATCATAGTTGGTAAGATAATGATAATTTTAATATTAATAAGAAATGTTGAAATATAGATTCTATTCTATTTAATTATTTAGTTAAACATTAAGTGAAAAATAACTTAACAATAACCAAAAAGTTAACAAAAAAAAAGTGAACATTACTTTTTGAAAAGCAAGTAGATATTTTTTGACTGGTAGATTGATTTATCCTTTTTTTTACTAAAAATGCTCAAAATAAAAAATAAAATAATGTTGAAATGAGATAACTGAAAAAGAAACCTAAATTAATCTCACTTTTGAGAAATTATTACTTAGTTTATAATATTATTTGCAAAATTTATTTAATCAAACAGAAAATTTAAATTCAATATAGAATGAATTTAGTAGTTTGAACTGTCATAACTTGCTATTTGAATTTATTAAATCAATTTACAATTTTGATTAGCCTAATTATATTTGTATATTTAGAATAATCCTATCAGTTTTGTTTAATTATTTCTTTATCTTAAAAACTGAGATTATATTAAAATTATCTAAAATTAATTAAATTAATTTTAATTTATTTTATTTTTTCGAGTATTCATTTCTTAATGAATTATCATCCACCTTATTTCATTTAAATTACAAGGATTAATTATAATTGAAAAGTTCTAAAAATCTATGGAGATCAGTACTCAATAGAGATTATTATCTTAAAATGATAAATAAGATCTAAAGAAATATAATCAATAATAATTTGGGATTAATTTTTCTTGCTTACATAAGCAAGTTGATATTTAATTTAAAAATGTGATAATTATTTTAGAATATAGCTTACTAATATATATTTTTCAACTTTAAGGGTACTTTTAGTGTATAGTTAGCTAAGAAATAAGCCATTCGTTTTTGGATCTTAGGAAATGAATCAAAATTCATAGATTAGGATTGAAGAAGCTAGTTACCAATGGTTAATTTAGTGTAAAATCAAAATAAATATTTATTAGGAATTCATGTTACAATTAGTGAATAATCTTAGATTAATAAAAATTAATATCTGTTCAAAGAGTATCACAACAATAAAAAAGAAAATAAGCAAGAAAGTTTAAAAAGTATTTAGTTGATTATCTCATACACATTTAAATATTTAAGAGTCAGTTAGGGTTTTAGAAAGGTCAATGAGTAGCAATGATTTAAAAAATTAGCCATTTTAGTGGGATTTGCTGTATAATTTATATAAACCATAACTATCAACAGTAATATTAGATTAGAATTTATTCGCAGATAGCAGAGTAAACTCAATATTTGCAAATTTCATCATTTCTTATTCATATGAGAAAGGAACTTAAGTTAAATAAGATAAAGATAAAGCATTAGAGATGTATAAATACAATTCAATTTAGCTTCTAGATCCATTAAGCTGCTATAGACTCGCAGAAATTTATTCTATCAAATTGGATATGAATGTAGATCCAAACTTCTAGTATTCATGGTATTATTTGCTTATTTTCTCAAGTTTAATCGAGCCATTCTATGACATAGATTTTTTTAAAGGAACTGAATGGTTAATGAGGGTTTTAAAATAAGCAGATCCTACATTTTCAAATAGTTTTAGCTTGATAAAAGAATTAATTAATCCTGATTTAGAACCTTTGTGTGATGTTATTCAAAACTTACTTCTTATAAAACTAAATATAATCTATGAAAATAAAACCAATTAAGAGAGATATAATGAAACAATTGATCATTTAATTAGTATTTTAGAAACTTCTAATCAATCCTCGCCAAATTTACTCTACTGTACTTATAACATCCTTTTTGGTTTAAGTTTTAGGAATTTCAACTAAGTTCTGCAAAGACAATATCATAAAATACTAAACTCTCTTAGCCTTAATATTGAACTCACTCTCAATAAAGCCAAGGAATTATAAATAGAATCTATCTTCTCAGTGTAAATAAACTATTTTTTAAATTTTAGCAAAACATTTAAACTTTTTTTGTAAATGAGAGTAATTTGGTTATAACTTCATAACATAATTAAGAAAAGTAGACTTTTTCAAAAAGATTCCTTATAAAATTGTAAAAACTAAAAATAGAACTAAGATCTATTAAAAATTAATTAAAAAAGAAGGAAAATGAAAAATATTTGTAAAAGTTTAATAAGTATTATTTTGCAATTTAATAACTAAAAACTATTAATTGCAACTAATGGTTCAAAACAAATTATTCCAAAATAACTTCTATTTAGTAAATCTTAAATATAATAGCACTTTCCGTTATTATTTAATAAATGGAAAAAGACTAGATTAATATAAAATTTTGAAAAAGAAAAATATTTGAATAGGTCAATTTTGATATTTATTTATATTCTCTTTATTACAAAACAGATATTAAGCAACAGATAATTTCTTTTCATAAAGATTAAGGAGAAGTATTTAGCAATTATTCTTGGTAAGGTTTAATTAAAAACATGTGTATAGCAATTTAATAGGATAAAATGGTAATGGAATGAGTTATGAACGATATGATGAGAGAAATTTAACACCAAATTAGATAAATCAAGTTTAAGAAACGGATGAAATAATATAGAATGTATTATAAACAATTTACTAAAATGCTACGATAAAAGCAATAGATGATTTAATCTTGTGCAGAAGAATACATACTAAACTCCTTTATATCAATAATATTAATTTCGAAAAGGCATTAAACATTATCAGCTAAGAATTAACATTGCCATCGAATAATAAAAATACCCAAGCCTTTGCAGAATACTAGATATCGAAAATATTTTTTAAGACCAATTAATTAGAGAAAGCTATTCAATATGGAGAGAGCTCAATTTAAAAGTTCAATAATAGAATTTAATAAGAATCAAACGATCCAATAATAATGTTATATAGCTACTTCTTTAAAGGAAGAATGTAAGAAAAACTTGATAAAGATAAATCATAGGCATTACAGACATACATCGAAGCTATGAATATTTACATAAACTTTTACACCAGTGTATTTAGTAAAGAAAATTCATTCTAATTTATTCTGTACTAAAAGAGATTAATAAAACATATTCTCAAAATTTCTACTTCTACAACTGTAGTTGATAATTTTGTCAAAAAAGCTGAGGGAATGCAAATTTAGCTCTATTTACCAAAATCATATGCATAAAAGAAAAGAAAAGATTATTCTCCTTAGAATTAATCGCCAAATAAAACATATAGTAAATATTCATTTTAAATTTTTCACCTTAATTAATTTTTAAGTATAAGGAAACAATTTTATATCATTTTATAATTAGGTTTTGGAAAGACAAAAGAACTCTAAAATTAATAGTTTTAACTCTAATTTTAACCTCCATTGATAGATTTCTTTGGGTAGAAATATTTAATGTGTTAAGGTGAGGAAGATATAGATATTGTTTCTCAAAGAGATTGCTCAAGTCTTAATAATAGCTCTTAAAATGTAAGCATGAGTAACAATGGGATAAGCAAATTAAGTAGTTCATAAGTTATTGAGTTAAATTTAGGTGGATCACTATCAAGCTATTAATCAATATAATAATACACAAAGAATGAATAACTGAACTTCGATGATTAATTTGTCTTTGAATTAACAAAACAATATGCATTGAATGATTGTAAAATGGTTTAGTTAGACTGTAAAGATATAAAAATGAAAGGAATGATTAAAAAGGGTGATTTGGGAGCAGTATATGGGGTTAGGTATTTTTAGGAGTATTATGCTGCAAAAGTAATAACTTTTATAAATTAGAAATAATTTTAACAATTTCTTGATTTCCAAAATAAAATACCTCACTGTTTGAATTTGCTTAACCTTTTAGGGTATGCAACAAGTAACAATAAAGATGGAGCCATTAACCTTTATTTAATCAGTGAAATGAAGCGTTCTAACCTTGAAAACTCTATGCTCAAGAATGAGCTGACCCGTATAGAGTAAAAGATAAAGATAATTGATTAACTTACTGACTGTGTAAATACTCTTCATAAAAATAATGTCTATCACTCTAATATTAAAGATACAAATATACTATTAGATTCTCATTGTAATGTATATTTATCTGATTTATCTGTTTCAAGAGTGTTTAAGGATTATGAATTTGGTGAAAATGCTTTCAAACAACCTTATGCTTCTCCTGAATAAATCTTTGAAGAAGAACCTAAAAATGGTAAACCTGGTGATATGTGGGCAATTGGTATCATAGCTCTACAACTTTTTACAAATATTAAAAAATTCACTACTGAAATAATTGAAGAACTAAGCTTATATTCTAAAGTTGATTTCAAATTGAGTACGCTCTCCTCATCTCCAATTCCTGAAGTAAATAAGTTAGAAAATTTAATAACATAATTCATAGAGTCTATATTAAGATATGAGCCTAAGAAGAGGATAACATCTTAATAAGCTATTCAAGAAATGGAATAAATAAAGGCTTGTCTAGATTCGATTAAAAAATCCAAATCTTGATTGATTGTTGTACTTATATTTAGATTATAGATAGATAGATAAATCAATAAATTTATATTAAAAAATAAATAAAAATGTAATTACTTGTAATAAACTGTGAATAGAAATAACCCAACTGAATGTAAGAATGTGTGTATGTATGTATTTATGTAAATTGGAAAATATATTAAATTATTAAATGATAAATTAATAAATAATCGTTCTTAATTAATATTTTATAAAAAAATCTAATACTATTTATATATTTCATAAAACATAATTATTGAGTAAGTTAGTTAGTTACAAAATCTACATGTGTGTGCGTGTGAGTGAGTATGTGAGAGCAAATGAGTGAATGAAATTGAGCATACACAATTTTACTTATATTAATATTGTTTTTGTATATTTTCTCAATCATGGAAGGGTTGAAAGAATAATTATTAAATCTAAGCTACTTCTCTGTAAGTTAGGATAATTTATATTATAAGAGCTTGTTAATCGAATTGTTTTAGTTAATTAAAATTGATTATTTATACTCTCAGATACGATGAAGATACTCACCACCCTTAGTAATATAACGAATCCACTTTGTGGGATGATAACCACTCTTTTCATGAATACGCAAGAATCTAACTCTTAACCCACTTGCAGTGAACATAGGAACTTAGAAGTCCAAAGAAATAGGAGGCTTGACCCAGTTTTTATCATTTGCTGTATTACTTAATGTTATATCACATCTAAGAAGAGCTTCAGTATCTCCCTAGAATTTTTTAATTCTCCACATTATTCCACCTTATTCAGGTTCATATTTAGCTCTTCCAACACTTGCAGTTGGTGCAACGTTTGCAGTATTCTTAGGGCAAGGCACCTTCAAAGCAACATTAGTAGCAAACATTGTTCTATCAAATATAGATTTTAGTTTTACTCTGACTTCAATACTATTTCCATTTTCATTAATAACTGGCATAATCTTAAAGGGAAGAGTTACATTTTCAGTAATTCTATAGCTCATTAACTAGAATTCACCATCAGGAGGAGTAAAGGTAATAGCTCTTTCTATTATTTTAAAATTGATTTTATTTAAGTAATTAAAATATATTCTAAAGGATTTATTAAAATGGATAGAAGATTTGTGACAAATAATTATTATCGGGTTATATAAATCATGGGAAGTAGGTTATTTATTCTTTTAAAAATAAATGAACATTAAATTTTATTTATTTTTAATGAATATATCTTTGTGAAATAATTTATTTGTTAATAAAATTCAAATTCTTGACAGAAAATTAAACATATCTATTACATAGTTTTTTTTCTCTACAAATTGTTGTCAGCACATTATTCTTTATAATAACCTTTAGATATTATTAAACTAATTTTAATTAAATTACCTTTATCAAATTTAGGTAACACGACGCAAGGATGGAACTTGAGATCGTCAATAGTAATACCCTTATTATTGGTGGCTTGGGTAGGATTTGAACCAGGTTTAGGAGGTTCCTTCTCCATAAGTACTTTATCATTCATACCAAATTTGCAATCAGGAACACCACTTAATAATGCCTTGACCATAACTTTGCCAGAAACATCTGCTCTAAGGATAGTACCCTTAACAGACATGCTAACATTAACACTTTCAATAATATCAATATAAACTTCATTCTTCTTATAGAAGATATTAGGAGCTCTCCAAGAAGTAGCATTTGTTGCTTATGCTGTGAATTATTTTAACTTTTCTATATCAGACATAGCATCTTATTTACCTCCTTCTTGAATCAATTGTTTTAACAAATCAGGGTCTAAGATCTAAGGAATACCATAATCCATAATCTATTAGAATTTAATAATAATTTGAGTTTTACATTTATGATTTTTTATAAAATGAATATATTTCTCATTATGCACCATTGAAATAACCTTTATTTACTTACTTGAGTTTATCTCTCAACTTACATTATTATTCCTTATTTTCATATAATCTAACTATCTGTTGAATTTTCGCTGAAGATTATTACTTACTTTTTCCTTTAATTTTTGTCATATTCTTATTTTTCATTTCGTTTTGCTTATTTATATGATTATTCAATGATGCATTTATGGGAATGATCATAATGGAAGTAATAACATAAAATTTTATAAAAAAATGAATTTACTTCATCAAGCAATTCGTAAATGAGAACGAATTGTTTACGGATGTGATTTTCATCAAAATCACCAAAATATGATTTGCAAATATTGACTAATTGATATAAGAATTGAATAGTCATTGCTGCATTTATATTGCATTTAGTTGTAGCGAGTAAAATAATATCCTTATGACTGACGTGAATGAAGGAAGTACCATCAATATTAACAATTGGTGATTCCTTGTTTTCTTTACGTGCTACCACATTTGTGCAAAATTACATTGTTTCTGCTCTGCTAATATCATCCTTGTATATTCTGTAAATAAGGATTTCACCTTTTGAATTTATAAATACAATTGAGCTAATCATTTTTCAATTTTCTTTTAATTAACTTGTACAATCTATTAAAATATGATTTTGATTGATAATTATTATCATAACCTTTGATGCATTATTTCTTCCTTTCTCATTGATTATTTCAAATAAAAATCAAAGCTTATCTAATTAATCAATAGGAAAGATAAGTGGGTTTTAATTTTATTTTATTTCAATAATAATAACAAAGAAAATTTCAATCAACCTATTCATTTATTTATCAATGAAGATAATCTTATTATTTGCAGTTCACATGTATACAACCATCTCCAAGTTTATTATCCTATCTAATTCACCATCTCTCTTTCAGTAATTAATTCATATATAATTCAATTAATAGATCTCTCATCTAAGGAAAACCTATTAATGAAATCTAATGATTGAAATTTTGAAATCAATAATAAATTTAAAAAGTGTCATGATATAATTTATCATCAATTATTTATATATAATTTAATTTTTCCCTATTATAAATAATATTTAAATTTCAGAGCAAGATATTTTAATGCTATTCCCTTCACAAATTAAAAGATAAGAAATAATTAACTTGTTCATTTTAATTTATTATCATTATTATTCGAGATAATAATTTTTATACTTTCTAAGAAGTCATTTATCTTACTTAGTCAATTATATAATCATGTGAAAACTTTTTAAATAATTAATAAAATTAATTTATTAGAAAATCAATAGATAATTATCAAAATATTACTAGTAACAAAGAAATTGATATAGTTTTAACTCTTTATTAATCTTATTCTTAATGTTGGTTGCATGCACTCTAAAGAGGAAAATAATATTGTCAAATGATATGTTAATGTATATTTATTTTTGAAATTTGTAGTAGTAAGATAAAAAATTGTATATTAACAAGAAAAATGATTATTTAACTTCTCATCAATTAGAAAACTTTAAAGTTTTGTTTAATCTTTAACAATTTAGAAAGATTATTAAAATTATTAACATATTTTTAATAGTTTCATTTCAATTTTCTATTCTTTAAAATAATTGATAAATATTAATAGTAAATTTGTTATCTCTATTTTTAGAAAGTAAATCAGTAGAAATAAATAAGAAAAAAATGGATCTAAAACATAAAAGAATATTATCTTAAATATAAAATTTTTATATGAATTAAAATGTAATTTAAGCAAACTTACTTAATACCCTAGAGAATGATTATTAGCACTATTAAGAGTTTTAGTATTTTTATGATAACGAATTCCTTCTTGTTTTGAAAGTTTTAAATAAGGAAAAAGACTAAGAAATTGGATTGATAATAAATGATATCAATAAATGTGAAAAAATAACTTCTAATTATGTTACTACTCATGAAATAAATAATATTAATAAAGAAATTCAATTTAGTTAAATTATTGGAGAAAAGTTAATAAGGATTAATAATGACTCAGCCTAATAAGATTAAATAGAAGCTTTTCTTGTACAAGAAGTGGAAGTAATAAATAGTAAGTAATTTAATTAGATGTAATTTAATAAATTATAATACCTTTTATTAATAAATAGTACAAAAGTATAATAAAGAAAATTATAAATTCTTACTTGAAGAAGTAAATCCTTATTTAATTGTAATCATCTATTTTAAAATATTATTCTAAATAATAATCAATCGTGAAGCTTGATGAATCAAATTACTAGCAAGTAAGAAGATTCAGAAAATAAAGATGGTACCTATTTCTTTCATCCTTAATCCTAATTAATTTCTACCTCAAAAACCATTAAAAGATAACTAAAATTAATGTTTTTAAAATTAAATTTTATAGGTAAGATATAAATTCGAAAGAAAATCTGGAAGATTTCTTACTCAAAGTAGAATCTTGCAAAAGAATAAACAATTTTACATTTGAATAAGAGTAAATTTTTTAAAAGATGAATTACTTACTTACTTACTTTCTCTTTTATTTAAATATAAAATTAAAGTTATTGTTCAATTTCAAATGAAAACTTACTAATAGCTTGCAATCAAATTTCTAAAATCTTAAATTTAGTTGAATTAACTATTATAGCAAGGTAATTTATTTAAAAGAATTCTGCTAATTTATCATTTTAAAAATTGATTAAATAATTTTAGAGTTGAATATCTAAATGAGAATATAAGTGAATTAATACAATCACTAAGTAATTTAAAGAAATTAACGAAGTTGACTCTCTAGATCAAGTAATAAAGATATAATTTATTAAAACAAGCATTTTAATAATTAAATAAATAGCACATTTTAGCAAGATTAGTTATTAAAAATTGATTTCTCGCCTATTGGAAATTTCTCTAATTTAAGCTGTTTAGATTTATCGATAAGGTAAATATAATAAATATTAAAATCACAGATTGTTCTAAATAATTTTGAAATTAAATTAGATTAAACTGTTAAGAATTATAAAATATCGAATCTTTGTGTACAGGAATTTCTAAGCTTAAATAGCTTACCTAATTAAAATTATCTATCAGGTAATATTCCCAATCTTAAAATAAACTATAGAGAATTAACTAAATATTTAGGGGGTGTAGTATAAATGATGAAGGTATGTGCAAGCTGATATAAGGAATTACTAATTGTTAAGACATTTATTTGCTAGCACTGAATTTAGAGTATTCTTTTTTTAACCTAGAAGTTGTTTTTGAGCATATTACATTTAAATTCTTAAAGTTTAGAGACAGAGAGTTAATAATGGGCACAATTTTTCCAAAAATTGTGCAAATAGCTTATTTATATTAAAGAGTTAGACTTAACATTAGGGTATGGTTTCTTTCTTTTTTTAATTAAGTTAGTCTATTTTATTTAAAATTAATAGATAATTTTCTTTCTCGAATGAAGGAGTAAATGAAGCTATTTCTTCACTACACTAGTGCAAGCTTTTGTCAAATTTAACAATCACATGTTAGTAAGACATATTATAGATTAAAAGCATAATATAATGCCATTTTATATAATAGATTTAGTAACTGCAACATAAATCTTATTGGAAAAGAAATAGCTAAAATCTAGAGTCTATCTATTTTTAATTTCCATTTCGTGTAAGTCTAATTAGATCTGATTCAATTAAAATAATTCTAATTGCAAAATCATAATTAAATAAATAAATAAGGCGATCAAACAAAGAAGATATAGAAACTAAAGGATTTCTTTATCCTCTTGTAGAATGCAAAAATTTGAAAGAAATAGTATTAAACTTCAGGTAATTCTAAGTTTAGAAGCTATTTGATTTGTTTATTAATTTCATTTATTTAATTACAAAAGATCATATATCTAAAATAATGATTTATTATGGACTGCATGCCATTTACTATCTAAAAATAAGACTATTGAGAAGATTGAATTAAATATTGAGTATTTTTACTTATTATAAATAAAATATCTAATTACTTTATTCATTCCTCTCCTCTTTTTTAAATTAAAAAATTAACTAAAATAATTTGATAAAGAGGGGAAGAGATATGTAAGTCTAAGGATTCATATGAATTAGAAGAGATAACGAACTTGAAATATATTAAGATGTATTTAGGGTATAGACCTATTTTCTTTTTATTTATTAATTAATTAATTAAGCCTACATTTATTATTTAATAGAGTTAAATTTTCAGGAAACAAATTAGCTCCTTTTACATTTTTTCTATAAAAATGTGTTAATCTCCAAGTTTTAAAACTTGATGTTTCGTAATTTTTTCTTATCTTTTTATTTAATTGTAAATGGTTTATTTAAATAATATATTCAGAAACTCATAAATAGAAGTAGATGACTTACTTAAATTAGGATATGCAATTAAATAAATGAAGGTATTAACCAATTTTGGTATTAATCTCAGGTAATTTATTTAATCATTTTTTAAATAAATACTCTAAATAATTTAATTTATTAGTTTTAATGAGATAGCATGTGATGGTATTTAAGAGTTTACTGAATCCATTTCACAAATTTAAAGTTTAAAATCTTTGAAGCTTAAGCTAAGGTATTATATTTACTAAATTTAAAAAATAATAATAATTTCTTTTATATAGGCATTGCGAAATTAGTATCCCACACTTTGAAAATGTGGCTAAATTGATAGCTAAATGTACAAACTTATAGAGATTGTACCTTATAATGTAATTAATTTTTAAAATATTTCAGATTATATTACTTCTTTATAAACATAGGTCAAGTGTAAACCTTACTACTGCAAAAACGATTGGTAAAATAATCCAAAGTAATTCTTAACTAAATATCTTAAAGATTGGTCTATGGTAATTTGGTTTAGATAATTTAAAATAAATTTATAATATTTTTATTTGATTAGCCAAGAGTATGGTAAGTCTTGCAAAAATTTAACTCCTCCCTCATAAATGAAGATGCTACGTTTAGTAAAATTAATGCATAAAACATATTGATATCTTCATTTATTTTGTAAAAATTATCAATTAAAGTAATAAATATCATTTAAATGTATTTAAGATTGCTTATTTTGTTTGGTATTTTAATAATAATTAACTTTAGATATATAATTTATGAATGAATCTATTTTTATATGTTTATTTTTATTCTAAGAACTTTTTTTAAACTTACAAAATAGCTTTTCGTATTCATAAATAGATCCATATTCTCTACCATTCTCATAAAATTTTGAAAAAATTAATAGGAAATACTACAGATAGATATAGGCATTTAATATTACTTCTAAATTTGAGTTAAATTTGCTAGATATTTTATCCATTATTTCAATTTTTAGTAGAAATAAATTAAAATTATACTTTAATTATTAATTATCATAGAAATATGAACATAAAATATCAAAAACAATCAATTAATAATAAATAAGCAATTAGAAAATAAACATTTTCTTATAATTAGTAATTCAATATATTATTTTATGCTATTCTTTCTACACTCTCTTTATATTTTATAGTAACATTCTTGTAACTCCAATTATTTCAATTTCTTTTCAATAAGCCTAATAAATCTTTTCTAAGATTTCTTAAGCCACGGATTATTGGATTACAATTGCCACATTAGCATAAACATCTGCATGAAGCATCTTATTCAGAAGCTGCTAGTCCACATGCGATTATAGCACAAGTAGAAAGAGTGATTGTAGAACTAATTATTACTATGGCTTCTTTAATCATTACCTTTTCTTTAATAGTGTATTTATTTTTGTAAATTTATAATTTCTAATTGATATAGATTAAATCACTTTTTTTGTTGCAAATTTATGAATAATAAAAAGTAGATCTTTCTTGTATTTGTTATTAAGAAACAACATCTATTTATTAGCAAAAAAAACTAGTTAACATAATTAATATTTATATGATATAGAAATTTACAGTCTAAGAATATTGAATTATTTATTATAAAATGAAAAAGATGTTAAATATTATTTAGTTATTGCGATTTTATAAATGAAAAAGTTTTAATAAATTAGTGAAACAAAATGTAAAATGATGCTTTAAATATCTTCGCCATTTCTTAAAGGATATAAAACTATAATTTTATACTGTTTTTAGTCTTTAACTGATTAATAAAAAGAATGGATAACAATTAAAAGATTATTAAACTAATATATTTAAATGAAAAATCTCTTAATTACAATTTATATATAATAGAATATTTATCAAATTATTGATCAATTGATTTCTAATAAATATCATTTCTTAAAATATATTTTTTTTGTAAGCAGAGAGAGATAAAATCATATTTCATTTCTTCATTTAAAGATCATTTTCTTCAAATCATTTATTCCACGTTTAATACTGCTACAATTTTAGCAAAAACAGTCACAATTACAATTTTTATTAGCATTAATTTTATCTGAATTGAGTATCACTGTTAAGGTTACTATAACAGTTGAAAGAAATATTATTGCTCCTCTTAACGCCATTTAATTTTTAATATTGAAATCAGATTTACTATTATTATAGATGATAGCTTTATTGATAATTACTAATATATTATTTATATAATTAAGATTAGTTAATAAGAAAGATCTTGATAATTATTTATATCTTTTAAATTTTTCTTTAAAAAAATAAACTAAATGTAATTGGATGATATCTTTTATAAGAATTATAATGCATTAGATTATTATCTTTTAGACATATTTTCAATTCAAAAAGAAAAAGAATAGAAATATCACAGAAAATGTAATTTAATGAGTAAGTAAAATACTTAAGTTTTTACAAAATGAGTCTATTTTAATTCATTAAAAGGAATTTTTCTTTATGAAAAAAATTTTAGAAAATAAATAGTACTTGATTTTAAAAAACAATTACTTATAATATTTTACATATAATAATTTGTAAAGAAAAATTTAGTAATTTGGTTATCATGCTAAAACTATTTAATAATTTGAAAGATTACAATTTAAAAATATTAATTGGAAATCCCTGCTTTTACTAATAAAAAAAAATCATTAAATTTATTTTTTTTCTCACATTGGTGATGCAGCTAACCCATTTTACTCCTGGTAATTTTAATTACATATCTAAAAGAACTGTAATGCTAATTAAAATTAGTATAAACTTCATTTTCTAATTGACTATAAAGGAAAATTAATATAAAAGAGCGAAAGGATTAAAAGTCTATAATCTCAAGAATTTCAGCTTAAAAATTTAAGATTTTCTTTAATAATATTGGGGAAGAGAGTATGAAAAAATACATTAGAATAAAAGGTAAATTTAATAATGATAAGATCAAAAAAATTATTTGGAAAAGTAATAGAATAACCCTATTAGTGTATTACTGTTTATTAATTATTTCTAGAATTAATTTTATTTGTAAACCATATTTTATAAAAATTACTGAGATGGAATTTACAAATTAAATACGAATATAAGCTTTAAAAATGCTTCATAACTTTACCCTAATCTTATTAAAAAATTTTTGAATTAGTAGAAATAAATTAAGGTAAAAAATAGATTCAATAACAATATTAATCAGAGTTATTTAAATTGACACATTCTTTCCTCATTTTATTTTTTTAAAATCATTATCCATTGCTTTAACTTTGAAAGAGGTTTTTTTTCATATATTAAATTATTTTTTCTAGCAATAATAACTAATTTAACAAATATTAAAGTTTTAGTACTAATATTTTAATTAAAAACATAAGATTGTAAATAATAAAGAACAAAAAAGATTTACTGATACTATAAATTTTATTCTAAAAAGATTTAGTTAGTTTTTAATTGAAAAAATCGAAAGTAATGAATAAATTCTAATTCAAATATCTTTAATAAGTAAGCTAAAGAAAAGTATAATTTAATATCCAAACACTATTTTTTTCATAACAAAAGTTAAATGAAAAAGAATTTTCGTCAGTATCTCTATTGTACTAAGAATTAAGGTAAGAGTTAAAAACTAAAATCTAAAAGAAAGAAATAAATTATCAATAACCTTTTGACTTATTTATTTTTTAAATAGTTAAAAATAGTTATTCTTTAATTTTAAAAATGAGTTTACTTCCTTAAATATAATTTATGTACAAAGTTTAAATGTTCTTACTTTTTTATTTAATGTTTTCAAAATAGTTATAATAACTTAAATGAATAAAAAATGGAGGAAATAGGATTTGAATTATCTTTATTGAGCAATATTTATTATTTGAAACTTTGGATGCAGTAAATTAATTAATTTATTTGTAAATAATACCAATTTTTTTTTAATATTACCATTTCAGTTCTTGCGGAATATCTTCTCAAGGAGTTCATATACTTGGGATAAATATTAGAAAGTGTACACAGATAAAAGAACTAACTCTTGACTTATCGTATTGCATAAGTTTTTGGAATAAGCAAATTTAAGCTATTTAATTTCTAAAAAAGGTTTAATAAAATAGGGATAATTGGAGTTGTTTAATTAATTTAAGAAATCTCTTCTTAATTAACTAATCTTCAATACCTGAATTTAGATTTGAGGTAAATCTATTAAAAGTAACAAGCAATAAAATTTTACTAAATTATTAAATATTATAGCTCTAATGAATTAAATGATTTTAAATTGCAGAATTAAAATCTTAAAGTAGAGAGTTTCACCTTACAATCTTTAATTCTTAAACTTGAGTATATTATCAATAAACCTACTTTAGCAGTAACAATTAAATAATTTTTTAATTGAAACGAAAGATAAAATAATATTGGATAACATGGCATTCAATCATTAGGATTTTACATATCTAGATGCTTATCTTTAAAATAATTACATCTCCAACTATCGTAATTAATTAAAAAATTTTAAATAAAAATCCTTTAGAAATTTATACTAAAAATAAAAAGATAAAACACTTTGGATGATTAAGCCATGATCTACTTGGCTATTCATATAAAAAAATGTTTTCAATTATAAAAATTGAAATTAGATATTAGGTAAAATATCATTAATGCTTATCTAAAACTATATTTTTTCTCATGTTTTATTCAGTAATAATAGTATTAGTGATGAAGGAATTACATAATTTGGTTTTCATATATAAAATTGTCAATTTATTGTTGATATTGCTATGTTATGTTAGTAAATTTTACAATGTGGAAAGAAAATACTTGCAATCAAAATCTTTTTAAATTAAAACATCAATGATTATTTTTTTTATTAGCTGAAAAGAAAAGATGTAATAATAAAAATATAAGAGTGATGAATTCTGATTTATTTAAGTAATCAAGAAAATAATCGTATGTTTTAAAAAATTTTTGAATGCTAGTATTTTCTTTCCACATTGTAATAGTATATTCCATATAAATATGTTTTTATTTTTAATTTATTAGCTAAAATTCTATTACAATCTAAGGAATAAAAGGTTTTGGATTTTACTTAAATAAGCTAAAAAAGGTAACTTCTTTAAGCATTGGGTCTCAGTAAGCTCCTTCCTTTGTTTTCTTAAAATTATCTGACTATTAATACCAAAAATAATATTTCAAAAAAAAAATTATTAGGTATAATATATAGAGCCCTTAAGGATCAGATAAATTACTAACGGAAATAGTATAATGTGCCAACTTAATAGAATTAGAATTATATCTATCGTAAATATTTAAAACACCAAAAAGACTATATTTTTATTCAATAAAGTGGAAATCACTTATAGGATTTTGATGTTTTATAATTTGGAATAGAATTGAAAAAATTCTCATTGCTCAAAAAATTAACTTTATACCTTTCGTAACTTAAAAAACAAATCATACATAAAAAAAGATATTATATTTTAACTTGATAGGAATAATGAAATAGGAGATGTTGGACTTTCAGAATTAGCTTAAGATATTTCATAAATTCCTAATATTTAATATCTATCTCTTTTTCTAGCGTAAATTGATTCAATCTTCCAATACTTTTTTGAATAATAATTTAATTAATTCTTCAATAAACAAATTTGATTACCAAATTAAGATGGTATAAAAGTTGAGATGTACAAAGCAAATAATATTTTAATAACTCTTCAAATTAAAATTAGATTAAATGAAATCTCTGACTAAGGAAGCACTTATTTGATTAATACAATTTCTAGGATAAAGGATATTAACAGCTTTCTTTTATATTTACAGTATTCATTTTAATTGCTTAAAATAATAGTGGATTAATTTTTTAATTTTAAAATAGTAAAAACAAGATAAAGAATTAAAGAAATGCTTATAAATTGACTATTAGAAAAATGAAATATTTAGTAATTAAAGAATTAATAATTTGATATTATTTTTAAATAATCTACATCTAAATAAATTAATTAATTATTATTTTATTTATCCATATATCTGTCTATTTTCGAAATCTTATTTTTCACTAATTCTCTCAAAAAATCTCAATTTGTGACATACTTAAAACAGGGATTGAATTAGGAGTTATTCCTTAAGAGTTTAAATACTTTATGATTTACTGAAGTATATCCTCTTAAATAGAGCCTTCGATATTGGTTTGTTTATTTAATAAATCTTCAAATGGTAAAAAAGATAATTATGAAAATGATACATTTTCATTATTATTCTATACACCTTTGAAATAGTTATTATTAGACTGAAAATCTAACCTTTTATTTTACCAAAATCCAATAATGAATAAAGAAAAAGGAATGTAATTATCTGGTAAAAGCTTCTATATCTATGAGATGATTAAATTTATATCTGAATTAGTTAATACTATCAAGTATGTATAGACTTTAGATTGATGATTGGTTTTTTAAATTGATTAAATTTCTTGAATTGTAGCATTTAGCTAATACTTTAGTTCTTAAAATGGAGTTTATTTTTACTTTGTAATAGAATCAATCATGCATTTATGTATCTCTGTTTCATTATTTGCCTTATTATAGATTTAATTAAGTTCATTATTATCATTCGGTTTGCAGTTTTAGTTATTTTATATTCCTTAACCACATAAAAATTAGATCTTCATGATTGATGATCTAGTTTGAAATATATCCCATAAGGCTTTGATAGCTTATTTGCAATTTATAACTGAGGAGTCCTATTAACTTTATCAAATACATTAAAAATTGAATAATTGAAACTGAAAAAGGGAATATTTACTGAATTGATTCTTGGTCACCACTTGAATTATTGGTAGAAAGATCAAAAGCAAAAGCTATATTTAAAGAAACTGATTCTTTAATAAAATTCATAAATCGCTAATTCATTATTTGTTTTGAATAGCTATTTTGCATTACTACCCTCTCAAAACTAAGTAACTTTATTTGGCCAAGATTCTTTTATTTTGGATTTGTTAGAATAAAGTCTCTTTTACCATTTAAAATATCGTCTAAACTGAATAAAAATTCTCCAATATATAACTATTTATCATTTTTCTTATCCCAATTCCAGCATTCAGCTTTTATTTACTAAGTATAGTTTTATTAAGTGATATTGGGATTAAGCTTTTCACTATTCAAATCAAATTATTTCCAAATAGGGTTAGGATTTTCCATCACAACTTCAGTTTCTTATATTATAAGTGAAATTGTTTCATTCTTTACCCTATAAAATCTTAAAAAAGGATTAATTTTATTAAACCAGCTGCTAGAATTTATAAGCTATACTCCACACCATTGAAATTTGTAGATTTCTTTGCAAACTTGTGAGTTATTGCTTATAGATTCAGCTATTAGAATTATTTTAGGATTAATAGCGTTTTAAGTGGTTATTGTACTCTCTCCAAGCTCTAGGATTTTAACGGAGTTTATAGAATTTATAATATCTTGTATAATAACTTTAACTTCACCTATAAAGCTTATATCTCCATTATTTTCTTATGAAAATACCACAATTTTACATTATTATTTTTAGTTTACCAAATAATCCATTTTAAAAGTTGTTTTAAAGTTTGGATTAGGTTGATTCCTAATCAATTCGGTTCTTCCTAATTCCATCCACAGCCCTGTCTTGGAGTTTTTAATATTAAAAGAGCAAAATGTATTGCAAATTTTTAAACTATCATTCTTAATACTTCTACAGCATATATATATTTCTACCAATGAAGAAAATTAATATTGATTTGAAAGGGAGTGCATATTTGATTTACTTCTACTTATTAATTAAAAAATATAAATAATTAAATCTTTCTATAGCATTATGATTTAGATTGATTATCAAGAAATTTAGCTGAACCTCTAGATTTGCCTAGATGGTTGTTTAAAAAATTATAGCATGATAAACGATATATATACTAAATATGTAAGTGATATGAAAAATATTTATAAAAAATTTGGAATTTCTTCCATTTTACCTTAGTTTCAAGACTATTTATTAATTTGAATTTAATTAATTATTTAGAAAATAAAAATAAAAGATATTTGGTTTTATTTAATGCAATATTACAATTCTAATACCTTTTTACTCTTAATTATTTTTTACCTAAGTTAATCACTAACCAGTTTATAAAAATAATTAGCTCGTACCCCTGTTTTAAGATTATAATACGTAAGATAACTAAATGCTGCTAAACTAATTGAAAAATGTATTTTATATATTATAAAATTGTAAAATATTCCTTTAGATTTGGTAATGAAAATAATTTTTAAAAATATTATTAATAGATTAATTATTTTTACGTAGTAAAGGTATTTAACACTTATTTTTAATTATTTTTTCAAAATAAAATAATGTTTGTTAAAGTTTTTCTTTCTTTCTCTATTAATTTTTCATTTTTTGTAAGAATGGATGAATAAATGATTAAAAGATAGATCAGTCTTTTAAATTGCAGTAATATTTCTTCAATGGTTAAATAATTCATTAAGAACATAGTAAGGATTAAAGAAAATATGTGATGAGATTTTTAACTAAAAAAGCTAGAATTTCTTATATTATATTTTTAAATAATTTATTATTTAAATAAAAAATAAAGTAGGATTTGCAAAATGTTATATAAGGATATAAATTAGAAAATAATTAAAACAAAGCACAGAACACAAATAAAAATTTTTATTTCATTATTAAATTTTGAATTTTTAATTTAATATGTATTGGGCTTGCGAGGATTACATAGAAAGGATAGGAGAACAAGTAGGCGATTATTTATAAAGACTCGAATAAATCTTTAAATTATTTTCTACATTAGATTAATCTTATAAGTCATTTACGAAAAAATCAGGATTTACTTCATTGTTATCATTTTTAAGATTATCTTCGAATTAAATCTGAATACTTTTTGGCTTGAGAAAACCATTCATTATGATTTCCTCTTGTTATTAATTGGGTAATTACTAACTTTCTTCCTAAAAGATTTCTTTGTAAGTAGAATCTAGATAATTTAGAAGTCTTTTTTCTTTTGATTATATATTTTCTTTACTTATTATATTTTTGTAAGATTAAATGGCTCTTTATATATTCTTTATTTCATTCTTTGATTTTTTTAATGTAGTAAAGCTTTAATTATCTAGAAATTCTACAGATTCTTTTTTAAAAGAATAGCTAATTGATGGTTTTGGAAGATATTCAAATAGTAATAGTTGATCATCGTCTAAAAGAATTCGCTTTAATTTATCAAATTCTATTAGCTTATTTATTATCCACTGCACATCTAAATGATTATAAAGTTATTAAATGCTATAATCGTAAATTACTTTTTTTCTTTTAAATACGCCAAATCTCATAAAAAAAGAAATAAAATAATCAAAAATTTTAAACATCATTTAGTTAGAATTTTTATTAATTGTTTCTTCTATAATTGAACCTGATATTTTTTTTATGTTTATATCATTTATCTTTGGTGATTACTATATCTGATTACCAATTTAGTTCTCATCTAACTATAGATGATTCTTTTATTCTTATAAATTATTTTATAAAGTCTGTTCTATTTTTATAGGAAAATAAAAATGTGATTAAAATAGTTGGGTTACTCAATTTTAAATAAATTTACTTTTTGAACCTCCTTAAGTGTATCCCTTTTAGGGACTTTCTTAATTCGCAAGAGATTTTTTTTCTCTCGAGCTAATTTAAGGTAAAGAAGATTTAATCATAGTGTTTAACTGGCTATTTCTCTCAATTGAAGATGCGCATTTATTAATTTCTAATTTATTATTAACCACAATCTAATCTGTGCAACTTCTTCTTTTTATTAAATTCGATGAAATTTAATTATTTACCTACTTTATCTATGATTTTCTCAGATTATTATCTATTTATTCATCTTTGTTTTACTCTTTGAAAGTAAATGTATTATTGATAAGTTCTTAATTCAAGTGTATTTATGTATAATAATAAGTCAAGAGTATTCCAAAAGTTGTAAGAACTTGCAATAATCCTCCGATATCTGAAACGATAAGTAAAAAACCTTTGTAAGATCTTTTGTATAGATTCTCCTTTTTCTTCTCAAAGCGTAAAACGAAGGTACTGAATATATCATTGCTACTATTAGTTATCTTTTTTATAAAATTTTTATTATTCCTATTCTTTTTTAATTTAGATTTAAGCTGAATTATTAAAAATTAGAGCGTTAGGGGACTTTCTATGTCTAAAATGAAAGAGTTTTTTATATATAAATACTCAGATTAATTTTAAAAGTTTAAAGTAAATATAATGGTGAATTAAGGTAGTAAATAAAGAGAATTATTTTAAATTTTAAATGAATACTTAAGATTTTAATAAGATTAAAAAGTAAGCCTTGAACAATTTTTAAATTAAGTAGAAATAATTTAATTACCTTTTCTTCTACTGAACTATAAGTTGTGTATGATTCTGTATTTATGTCTTGGAAAAAGAATCCGTTATCACTCTCAACAAATGTATTTCTAAAGAGCATGTAAACTCTCTTTGGGAAATTGCTACTAACTTCCCAAAAATTATCTCTAACATATTTAGTAAAAGGATAGTCCTTATTTTCAGGACTAACATAGACATCAGTAAAAATTACTTCTGGCCAAAAAAGATCTATTGCCTTTTATATGACCTATTCATCTTCGCACTATGGACCTCTACACCTCTTAACAAGGATGTAAATTTAAGAGAAACTTTCTTGATTATACTCACCTTCAATATAGAGAGAAATATCTTTAGGAAAGCAATAATGAGATTCCAATTATACAAACTGACTTTGCAGTTCTTCATTATTTATTATATGGTCTTTTGTGCACTTCTCCATCTAAAAATGAACCTACTACCATACATCTTCATTCTTTTGGGTCACTTAATTAAATTCAACTTTTTTAGTTTCAATATACGATTCAATTGTCAATATTCTTTAATCAGTAAAGTAGCCATGATCTGATGAAACCACTCCGAACGCCAAGCTAAATGTATTAGGGGTGATATCGAATCTTTTTGGATTCTTTACTTGTCTTTCTTGGAAAAGAACAGTAGGGTTTTGTCCATTGGCAAAACCATTAACTAGAAAAGAAATGCGGACTGCTATAATGGCTATCATTGTTAAAGTGAAAATCATTCCACATTTCGTTTTATGACTTTTGAAGCCCTTAAATCTTATGGATATATCTCTACCAAAATAATCTAATCTTTCCATTTTTTAATTTCTTTTTTTTTATTTTTTATTAATTTAAATCAAAAAGTAATATTCTATAATGAATGATGACTACATGCTCCTTTTTTAAATTCCTAATTTTTAAGGTAGAACCAAGATCTCTTTAGACTATTTTAGTTTAGATTACAAAATACAATAAATTGAACTGATCAAGTAATAATAATTAACTAAATAAATTACCAGAGTTATACATTATCAAGTTAGTTTGAATAAAACCAATAAAAGTTATATTGAACTAAAAATTAGTTAGTGGATTTTAATGCATTACATGAAATGAAATGAGTATATATGATTTATACTTGCAAAATATACATCAAAAAAGTGAAGGAGACAAAATAAATAAAGGTCATTATAATAACTTGAATATTAAATAATAATAACAGTACTTTTTAATAAAATTTAAAAGTGTAAGGGATGTAAGATAATTAAATACAGAAGTATAGTTAGTTAGTAAGTTAGTTAATAAGATCTATTAGGTAGGATCACTTAAGATATATAAAATTATTTGGCAATTTATAAAAAAATTATTTAAAATTAAATAAATTGATTAAAATAATATAAACTAAATAATTAAAAAAACTTTCCAAATTGATTACTTTTATTTATCATGAGAATTTTTATAAATATTATTGAAAGATTATTCAAGGTTAACTTCTTTTCTTACTTTTTAATTAATTTTCTATTGTTATATTCTTATTAAAAATGTTAGTAAAATCAAATGTGGTTTGTAGGTGTATTTTAATTTACCTACTGATTTACTAACTAACTAACTCATTCATTCATTCATTAATTAATTATTTCATACATTCACTGTTACTTTTTCTTAATATATTGAATTATTATTAGATAATCGTATTTGCGAAGGAAATTAACTCTGGCAAGGAAAGGCTTTATATATAGAAGAATATTGTTTTAGAGTATCCTCTACATTAATTTATTCTTAATCATTATAAGCCAAATAATCTTATTGCATTTCTTCTTCTTGTTCATTACTTAAAGAATTTTATGGTTATTTTTTAATTTGATAACTACATTATTATTAAAATAGTTGTTCTTACTTTTTTTGTAATTTAAGTTCATCTAAAAACATATCTTTATATGACGAGTCCATATAATTTAATAATCTATTATCTATTTATTTTATGTGCAATTTATTAATTATTCTTTTATAAGATTAGATTGCTCTTTAAATATTTTCTATTTCGTTCTTTGATTTTTTCAACATTGTAAAGGTTTAATTATCATGGAATTCAACAGAATCATTATTAAAAGAATAGCCTATAGAAGGCTTAGGGAGATACTCAAATAGTAATAATTAATCATCATCTAATAGAACTCTTTTTAGTTTATCGAATTCGATTAGTTTATTTATTATCCATTGAATGTCTAAGTGATCATATAATTATTGTATACTATAATCATAGATTGCTTTTCTTCTTTTGGATTCTTTAGATTTTACAAAGAAGGACATAAAATAATCTAAAATATTAAATTTCATAGAATTGTTATTTTAATTGATCATTTCCTCTATGTGCTTGTTAGAGGGTTTTTAGTTTTTAATACTTTCTTTTAAGTTTGGTGATTCAACCGTGCTATTTATTTTACTTTCTATAATATTCCCCGATTAATCTTTCTTTTATTGTAGGAAACTACAAATCGCTTATTCTATAATATTAATTGAAACAATTAAAAAATAATGTATAAATGAATAATACTATTTACTTGTTGGGCTTAATTGAGTTTGATTTTCTGAATTAAATCTATAAATTCTTTCTGGTTTCTCTTCTTATTATTTTATTAATTTCTTCTCTAAATTTAATGAGGACAAGTTTATTGGTGGTAGAATTTAATTATTTGATATCTATTTAGCCCTCTTTGGACTGCTATTGTTATCAATTATTTAATCAAGAGCATTTTATTTTTTATTTATTGATTTAGAAAAAAATCTATTTCCTGTATAGGAAAATTAGGACTTTTTGAGATTACTATCTTCTTTTTCTTACTTTTTCTACTCT
Source organism: Tetrahymena borealis (assembly GCA_000260095.1). Classification (NCBI taxonomy): domain Eukaryota; phylum Ciliophora; class Oligohymenophorea; order Hymenostomatida; family Tetrahymenidae; genus Tetrahymena; species Tetrahymena borealis. Next base: position 1,030,957 of record JH651235.1, on the reverse strand, counting down.
TGAAATGTAAATGTATTATTAATAAGCTCTTAGTTTAAATGCGTTTAAGTATAATAGTAAGTTATAAATAATCCCACTGTAGTAAGAACTGATAATAAACCTCCTAATTCTGAAATGATTGGTAAAATATTTTTGTAACTCCTCTTATACAGATTTTCTTTCTTCTTTTCAAATCGAAGTATAAATGTACTATAAACATCATCTCTTGGATTAGTTACCTTAAATATTTAATTAAAAAATTAATAAGGTATTTTGGTTTAATTAGTAATAATTAATAATGTAGAAGATTAATGGTTACGGTTTCACTTAATTTACTGAATGATGGATATATATCTGTACGTGCATTAGATACAAATAGCCCACTATCAGTTTCTACATAATTGTTCCTCATTTCCATATAAATTGTCTTTGGAAAAGTATTACTTATTTCCCAGAATATATCTCTAACATACTTGGTGTAAGGAACATCTTTAATTTCTGGACTAACATAAACATCTGTAAAAATAACCTCTCCAAAGAAAAGTTTCATTGCTTTGTCTATATCCTAATCATTCTAACATTACGGGCCCTAGCATCTTTTAATTTATATTATTATCTAAGCGAAATCATCTTAATTATACTCTCCTTCTATATGTAAAGGCATATCTTTTGGAAAACAATAGTGAGAATCCAAACTAATAAACTAATTCAAAAATTCGGTGTTATTTATAATATGATTTTTGGTGCACTTTTCCATCTTAAATTATTTTTATGTCCAATTTTAATCATAACTTTATGTTGTTTGGTTAAATAAAAGTGTTTTTATTTCTATGTATGATTCTATTTAAAAGATTGTCTAATCATAATAACTGTAATCATTAGCAACTATCCCAAATGCCAAATTGAAACTATCAATATTAATATCGAATCTTTTAGGATTCATTGTCAATCTTTCTTAGAAAAGAACAATCGGATTTTTTCCCTATGAAAAATCAATAAATAAGGATGAAATGCGAATCACAATAATAGCAAATAAACAAAGAGTAAATAGCATTCCACATTTTGTCTTATGAGTTTTGAATCCTTTAAATCTAATTTAAATTGCACACCCAAAATAATCTAGTTTTTCCATCCTCTTAATGATAATAAATTTCTTTAATTTTTCTTTTTTATTATTTCAATTTAAATCGATGCTGAATAGTTTAATTCAATTTAATAAGTATAATATTTATCAAAAGTCTCACTTTCGAAAAAATCAAATAATATTATGGTATTATTTCTCAATTTTTATCTAAGTAATTCGTACTTATAGTAACTATAAATAAAAATCATTCAATTATTACCATATCTTCTATCCAGATCAAATGTCCATTTAAAGAACGCAGTAAAAGTAATCTATCTTTTGATTCTCAGAAAATCAAATTGTAAACTAATAAAATTTGAAATAGAAAAAGATTATCTAATTTATAATTACTTAATCTATTCAATCAAAAGTATCCTTTCCTTAAATGGAGATAATAATTAAAAGAAAAATAAGTAGATAAATATTATTCTATATCTTAAGTATTCATGTTTTGATCAAAGTAATAATAAAGTATGAAAGTTAATAACGACTATTTATCTTTTTCATTCTATTTATTATTAATTGTAATTATTCAATCTCTATTATTACAAACGAAAATAATCAACTAAGTTATCTTATCAATTAAATCAAATTTGTAATCAATAAATTTATCACCTAAACCTAAGTAAGCTCTATAATGTGATCAAATAAATAAATTTCAAATTACCTCAAAAAAATTAATATTGTTTGATGAAGATTAATAAGAAATATCAGAGGAATGACTTGTAAAAAGTGGGTAGAATAATTTTTTATTCAATCTTCTAAACTTGTTTAATCTGATTCTCCAAATACTAAACAATCTAAAATAATTCCTAGATTTTTCCTAAAGATTTACTTTTGATTATTTTGACTAAAATTTGAATAGTCCAATTGTTATATGATTATTGGTACATCTAGAAATAATATAATCCTTATAATATTTAATAATAAATAGAGTATAAATTATTTATGATTCTATCAACTATAGATTGATAGCATATTCTGTTTTATCACTATCTTATAATTTCATTGATTTGTTCTTTCAATGTTATCTTAATCTTAATTTTATTTCTTAGAAACTGTAAAACATATGTGAGAGAGAACAGAATCTACAAGAATAATTAATAGAAGATTTTTGGGAGATACTCAAAAAGCGAAAGCTGTTCATAATTTAAAGGATTCTCATAAGTCTGTCTGTAAATTATATAAATTTCTTAATTATCCACTAAATGCCTAGTTTTTAATAATTTTATTTGGTGTTAATAGTTTTCTTTCTTTGTTTTAAAATCCTTAAGCCTAATATAACAAACAGAAAATGATAGAGAATAACTAGAATATTAAATTTCATAGAATTTAAATTGTGCAATATTAAAAAATTTAAGATTATCCTAAATATAATTTTCATAACTTGATAATTAAAAATTGTATTTTTTCATTTTTTCTTTAATTTTGATTATTTTTTCTCCTAAAAGAAATATTTTATTTTAAATAAAATAATAAAATAAACTAAAATACTCAAAAAACTTATTAGACTACTTATTTCTTAGATACCTTTCATCATTTTGGTTATTTAATTCTAATGAGTAATTATTTTCTTTACTAATATTTTATGTTATTTTTTTAGAGTTGAACTGCAAATTGAAAAAAAGTATATTTCATTTTTAACTTTTAATGTTACTAAATTTACTCTTACTCCTCTTTAATACAACCTCTTCTTAAGATACAAATTTTCACTTATAACTTACATACATTTAAATATTTCTAAAACTATTATTACCCTTATCTATCTTCCTACACTTATTTAATGATAAAAGATTATAGTAAGTAATACTTTGGTTATTTAATTCTAATGAGTAATTATTTTCTTTACTAATATTTTATGTTATTTTTTTAGAGTTGAACTGCAAATTGAAAAAAAGTATATTTCATTTTTAACTTTTAATGTTACTAAATTTACTCTTACTCCTCTTTAATACAACCTCTTATTAAGATACAAATTTTCACTTATAACTTACGTTTAAATATTTCTAAAACTATTATTGCCCTTATCTTTCTTCCTACACTTATTTAATGATAAAAGATTATAATAAGTAATACCTTATCATTAATAACTGTTTAGGTTCTAATAATATTCCTCCTAAACTAGATAAATTCAGTAAGAAATTATTCTAGATTCTTTTATATAAGCTCTCCTTTTTTGAAAAAGCCAATATTAAAGCTACTCACCAATTTAAAAAATTTAAAAATTTTATTTTTCTGATAAACCATCAATTTTCTTTAGCTTTAAATTATAATTTTGAGAAAAAATATATTCTAACACTTGTGAATAAAAAATAAAAGATATAAATTTGTGAATAAAAAATAAAAGATATAAATTTGTGAATAAATCTACTAACATTAATCCTTAACCTTTTTAAACATAAATATTTCTCGATTCCTTATAGATTTTCTTAAGAAAAATTTAATTAGAATTTATCACTCATTAAATTTAGTAAAACTGTTATTTTTTATTTAAATGAGAACATATAAATTTGTTAAAATAGGTGTTCTTCATATAATTCAAGAGTGTATAAATAACTGTTTCTTTTAAAATTTTGAGTCTAATGTTCTCTTTCTATTGAAATAAATTATATCAAAGTTAGTTTAAGGATATTCCCTTTCAATATAAAAGGAATATTCTATGATAACCAATAAAGAGAATCTAAATACAAAAATTACTTTTAATGCTCATAACTGTTAAAATGTGATCTTTTTTCTACTAATCCATATAAAATTAGATTAGTATCCAATAATCTTCATATTTTTAATTTACTTTCAGAAAATTAATGTCTTAGTTAGAATATTTTGTTAATATTGTTAAATCTAAACAATAATTAAGTCAACTTATATATTTAAGATTAATATCATGTATTTTTGCTTGTCCACTTTTCGATCACGAAAGTAATATTCATGTTATTACTATTTATAAATTTTATTGATAAAATAAAGTATTCTATTAGGAAGGATAACTTTTGTAAAAGTAAAAAAAAAATTTATTTATTGAAATAATTATTTTTAATAATTTAATAATTACACTAGAACTTTTTCAATTCTCTCCCATTCGCACATATTTTAATAGAACAAATAAAGTTTAGTATTGCTAGGTATATTAAATATACATACATATTCAAGATTGTATTATACATAATTTGATTCCAAATCAAAAACCTTTACAATATATCTTTTAAATTAACAATTTGATCCTCAAATAGTTGAGAAGTAGGTTCAAAATACCTTTTCATTTAAGCCACTTTCATCTATGTCTAAATCTTAGAAATTTTGTATAAAGAAGAGAGAAGTATGAAAAATCTTAGTTTGTTTTGATTTTTAGAAGCTGAAACAATTCGCCTGTATAGAAGAGATTTATGCTTGAAAACTTAGCTTTGAAAAAAGCTTCTAAAATATGATAACAAATGTTAAAAGATTATAATATCTTTAAACCTTCTTTCTTTAACTAAGAGTCATATACTCAGAATATATAGCATCTCTCAAGATTTAAGATTACTATTCTAAAGAAAGCTAATCAATTGAATATATTGCTTTTCTTTATTAAGAGGTTCTCCATTCTGAAATTTAAGGGTTATTTTTTTTACCATATATGAATCTTTACTCATGTTTGGAAGGATATTTTATAATAATTCGAATAGTCATAAAGGAGTATGAGGTGTCTCATTTCTTATGCTTAAGCTTCAGTGCATATTCTATCAATTCATTCATTAGTTATTTTAGAGTAGTTTTACTTGGCTTTTAACTTCACTAATATTTTAAAAAAGTTTGAAGCTTCTTTACAATAAATTTAGAATATTCTCTTGATTGAAATTTTATAGCATAAAAACTGATAAATGTGTCTTTTTATCAACAATCAAAGTTATATTATCCTTAATTTATTTATATTTAAGAGTACAATTTCTTAGTTAATTATCATTGTAATTATTCATTAAGGAATTTCATATCTTCTCCCATTACAGTTATCACTTCTGTATTCTTTCTAAGATATTTGTGTCCCTTCAAAATCATAAATATCTTTAAAATACTTCTTTTATCTTCATATTTTTTTTTCTATTTGCAAAAGATAAATGGGACTACTATAATTATTTATTAAAATATCATTTTAAATATGAACTTACTCTCCTATTAATTAGGAAGCAGGGATAACTGTATTACTTTATTCAAGCAATTCAACCAAGTATTCTTCTAAATCTTAATAGTCTTCCTCAATTTCAATTTTCAAATTATTCACTTTTCTTATTTACTTCTACTTAATATAAGTTATAATTAATAATTTTTATAAGTATTTCTTTATAAGTATCCTCCAAACCCTTTATTAAATATTCTATCTGAGTCTCTCTTAAAAGTAACAGAATTAGAAAGTAAAAATGAGATTTATGTTAAATTTATTGAGCTTAAATTCTCCAAAATAGATAGATCTCCTATTAAAGCAAATATTTTTTTTCAAAAAATTAAAATTCAATACTAAAACTTCTAAATAAAAATAGTAAATAATTTCTTTTATACTTTCTTCTCTTACTAAGTAAGCCAGATATTTTATCTGCAATCCTAAATATTTAAATTAAAATAAATTTAGATTTCTCCTCACCCTCACTGAACTCTGATTATCAAAGATGCAGGCTTAACATGAAACCTTTGAATTTTAATCATGTGCAGTAGTTATTTTAGAACCTAAACGTTACCTTCTCTTAATAGGAAAATATTACTTTAAAATTTAATGTTAGATGGAGGTAATATTGATTTGGTCTAGAACGGCTGACAAACTCTATAATGGAATAAGAGAAATGAGCCAATCCAATAAGTAACTGGTTTAAAAACAATAACAAGATTAATTATTTAAACTATTTTTACTATTTTTACTTGTAAGGAGAATATGATAAATAAGCATTTTAGTAGACTAGCTCCTAATTCTCATACTCTAAAAGAGTACTCTATATCCCTTCTGATGCATCAATAAAGATGCTATAAAAGTATATAGAAAACAAATGTAAAATTGAATATATTTCATCTTTATCAATTAAATTTATTTTAGATTTTTTAATAGAAAAGTTAATTATTAATTAAAATTTTATTATTTTTATATAAAGAAGATATTAGTTCAGAGATATTTCATACACTTTATCAGTAGGAAATCACCCTTTATTTACTATAACAGCTTTCAAATTAAAATCAAAAACAAATAAAAATTATAATAATGTATGTAAAGTATTCATATTGATAACAAATTTATCCAGTAGATAATAAATGGATTAAATTGATAAATAATATAGAAAGAGTACATAAATTTGCATATCTTCAATTCTAATTAGATAACTTAAAATTTTTTATAAAATCTTTCTACAAATAAAGTTAAGATGTCTTCAGGCTATGTTATGGAGATAGTTTATAATTAGTAGAACAGAGCTTTAAATTATATTCTACATTATTTTAATCTGAATCGTCTATTGCTAAAAAATCTTAATTAATTTCATATTCTTCATTATTAATTTTAATTTCTTCTTGCTAAGTTTGTGTTTTTTATTCTAATTACCTACTGTTGGCATTTTTTTTTGTTTACTCCTAGTCTAATTAAAATTCATCTTCAAAGATTCTTTTATAAGTAGAATCAAGATATTTTAATAATCTGCTATCTATTTATCGTTTACTTTATTTGTTCATTATATTTGAATAAGATGAAATTGCTCTTTTTATATTTTCAATCTCACTCTTTGATTTCTTAGAAATTGTAAAACTTTAATTTTCATGGAATAGAATTTCTTTGCCTTTAACTGAGTA